>PVJL010002215.1:0-69966 GCA_004026885.1 Lyroderma lyra | reverse complement strand
AGAATAAGTAATTGAGGAGGTCCTATTCTGCTGTTAGCTCATTAACCAGAGATGATGAGAGCTGGTATCCATTCAAACCCTGCCTGAAGGGTTAAACCAATATAAGGCTGTTTATTCTATTTGGTAGTTACTGAGTACCTGTTAAATATTTATGTATTGAAAAGAAAAAAATGTAGATGAATGTCTTCTAATATCGCATCATTGGGAGTTTTTTTTGGGGGGGGGCAAGGGTTACTTTTTATTTTGTACATACATACATGAAATGACACAACATTCAAAATGTACAAAAAAGACAGTAGAAAGTCCACTAGCCTACCTATCTTGAGGCAACGCAGTTACAATTTCCCAGTAAAGTATCATTTTTAAAATTAGAGTATTTATCAAGAGTTAGAAATAATATAGCAGACATGGGGGTACATTTTGGGATATCAGATAAGAAATTAGGTAAACCATTAGTTTCTAAATCAGATACGCTCAATCACAATAGACAACATAAAATTTGTACCTGAAAGTCTTGGGGCTTAGGTGGTTGAAGATAGATTAAGTTTAGAGGAGGTATACGAAATCTGTAGGTGAAAGATACCTGTATTAAGGTAGGAGGACATCCAGGGAATCAGAAATGTGTTAAAGGGAAAGAGGTCCTCCTCTCTTCCCACTTCAGTAACTTGTCTTTACTATCTCAACCTCCTGAAAGTAGGAAGCTAAGAAAGAGTTGGGTGTAAGAAGAGGGAGAGACCATTACACAGGATATTGAAAAAGGAGACTGTAGAACTTTAAGGAAAAACCTTGCAGAGTTTACATCTTCACCTAAGACTGAGAAGAGCTAACATGATTGTAAAATAAAATGTTTAGTGTACAGCATGTGTATTGGGGGATAATGGGAGAAGTCCTTTGCTATTTATTTAAAACTAACAAAAACACTATAAAAACACTTTTTGGTAATGGTACAATAGAACTAGTTTGGTCCAGCAACAGAACCTAATTTATAAGTAAGCCCATGGAAATGGGAAGGATGTTTTAATAATAGGTATTGGGGGAACCCTGTGTAAGGGGAAAAAGTTGCTTTAGAAACTCATCTAAAACTATCTATGCATCTCTCTTTTAAAGGTATATATAAATATACACATATCTCAAATCATCATGTTGTATACTTCAAGAATCTTACAATTTTCTAAATTACATCCTAATAAGGAAAGTTTAAAATAATAAAAATAATAAAAATAAAAAATGTTTGCATGTGTATAATATATAAATACATACACATATATAAATGCAAGATTTATTAAAGAAGTACATATTTGTTTGATTTTTGTAAATTAAAATAGTGTGTAAGTAAATGTCCATAGTTCTAGATGAAAATGCTAAATGTAGAAGTAATGGAAGAAATCACAAAGAAAAAGATGGATGGATTTGGTTACATTAGAAATGTAAACCTTTACTAAGTCAAAGAATGTGTTAAACAACTTTGCCTAAGCTAGTGCTGTTTACTTTCAGATGGGCTGGAATGAAAAGAAATTCATACCCTGTCACATTTGTGCCATGTAATGCCAAATAGGCAGCTTTGTTTGCTAAGATTTGTGGAGTTGTTTTTTCACATTTGCTTTGTATATAGGAGCTCTTTCAGGAAATCTTATAACTGAAGTATCTTCAAATTCATATATTCAAATAACTATACCTCTAAATACTGTGTATTAAGAAGAGCCCTATTAGTGATAGAATCAGCAGATGCCTTATAATTGAGAACCAAAAAAACCACTTTTGACTAAATTATAGAAATCATTTAGTTTTCAGCTTTTCCTGAAAGGGCGACTCTGGGTAACACACTGAGCAAACCACAACAGCTCTTCTTTAGCCTAGCTATTTTTAACTAAGAGACCAGGTGACTGCAATGGGTTCCTGCTATTATAAGGGGTTAGTTTAGAGCAGTGAGCCATGGCTCAGCTTCTGTTAAATGTGGGGGGTTCCCCAGCAGTTCACTAGCATTTGGAAGGGGAAGATTATGACAGGAGCTGTTAAGAGGATGTACAAGGAGAAAGCACCCTTGATACAGCAAGGACTTGAACTGACGTAACGGTTTCTAAGCTGCTGTAGCAGTGATGGCTGATGAAGAAGGCCTGGTTAGAAGTTTCTTGCAGGTGTTCTCCAGAGACCAATGCTGTAGTTTTCTGCAGATGCTCCCCTCTTGGGGAAGAACTAGAAGCCGTTTTGTTTCTGTTCACACGTGTTAGCTCTCTCACCTCACTCATTAACCACTGTCATCACTACCATCAGCAGCTCTCTGTATACTGTAATAGAAGTTCAGTTATTCAGAATTTTAAAAAACAACAAAAAGTCCTCATAACATGAAGTCTTAGAGCTCAGTTCACGTCTGTCATACCTTATTAGCTAAAATACTAAAAGTCTCTGTGCAGAACGTACACTGCGGCTGCTCCTACACAGGGCCTCCATCTGTGACAGGTGCCTGATACTCCATGTGACCAACCATTTTATTTTAGTCCAGTCTTTAAAACCGTATTACAGACCCTTATTAAATAACCCCTCATTTCCCTAGGCAGGTGATAACAGTCATCACCCACACGACGCACCCCTTTAACCTTTTGAGCTAGTTGTGGCGAGAATTGCTGGTGATGATGCCTTCCCTTGTATATTAAGAGGTTTTGTCCCCTTTACTTCATTACAGCTTATAAGCTTCCTGGAAGCATTCTGAAAATGATGCAGCCTCACCTCTCTACCTGCAAACCTGTACAAATAGCACATTGCTTTGAATGAATGACTTTTAGTAGATTGGATGAGAAACATTGGAATTTGAGTTGTCTGTGATTTTAATTTCTTAGCAGTGTTTAGGATATCCCACTGTCCAAGACTGGGAGCCAAAAGTCAATAAAATTGGTAGAAAAGCCATCAAGTTGCTAATGAGTCACACATTACCCCTTACTCTTTATAATGTTGAAGGAAACTTTAGTTATAAAAGACAATATGGTTGCTCTAGCACCATCTAGAGGAAAGCCTAGAAATGTTTAAAATGTTATTTTACAACTTGTCCATATCAGTTTATTTAAATAGATGCCACATTCTTTCTATCTCTCCTTATTTACTTATGTCATGAATGTCATGATAACGTAAGGTGTACTTTACCGAGTCATTCATCCAAACTCTACTTTGTCTTTATCAACTGCTGCCTTATAACACGTTATCTTTTTGTGTCCTTATCTGTTCCAGCTGGTTTATAAGATACCTTAGGATAGGGACCATGGCTTCTATCTCCATAGCCCCTAACTACTGACAGGAGCTCATTAAATAATGATTATTAAATGACAGGTACAGACATTACAAATAACCTTAGAGGTTAGATACAATATAGCAATGTGGGTGATTCTTAACAACATAGTGCCAAGTTGGAAAAAAAGGAAGTGAGATCTATAACAATACTATATATATAAATTAAAATACATGAAATCAAAACAATATACATTGTATATGAATATATACAGACAAAAATGTGTACATTAAAACCTAAAGAACAGCTATGAGGGATGGAGTATGGGAATTGTGCAACCCAGCACACCAATCAAAAGTTCTTATTTTCTGTCTATAACTTATTTTAATTCATTAAAGCACAATTTGGTAACAGTTAACAAGTATTTATTTAGCATTAAGTGTTAGGCTACCTTCTTTAAGGTCTTCTTCCTGCTCTCTAACACACAACCTCAGCTCAACATCATATGGTTTCAGTCTTTCTTTTGTACCATGCTCATCCCAGATCGCCTTACGATTCACAAAGCCTTACCTATTCTTCCTTGTCTGATCTGTCACATGGCTATACCACAGTATGTAGCACATGTATTTTTTTAACTAATGATTTTATGTATATTCATTTTCCTCCCTTGAAATAGAATAAAACTTTCAGTTCAGTGAAAGTTTTGAATCGTCAGTAGCATTTCGGACAATGATCAGGTATAATAAGTAATATTTTACTTATTAACTAATTGCATGAAAGCAGTTTTTTGTTTTGTTTGTTTGTTTTTGGTAGTTCCCTGGCTGGGAATCGAACCCAGGCCGCGGCGTTGAGAGCACCCAAGCCTAGCCCCTACACCACCAGGGAACCACCATGAAAGTAATTTTTTTTTTTTGAAAGTAATTTTTAAGGTAAATTAATCTGACAGTGGTTTATTGGTTGGATTGACAGAAAGAATTAAAGATGAGTTAGGGAGCACAATTCAAAGACTGTTGGAATAGTCTAGGGGTGAATGAAGACTTGAACTCTGGTAGTTGTGGTAGGAGTGGGGAGGAAGACATTATTCAGGGAAAATTCAAAGGCAGAATGGATACGCCATTGTGACTGGCTGTATCCAAATACCACAGAAAGCCAGCTCTGCTTCCTCCTTCAGCCCATGTTCCCTTCTGGTTATGCCCAGAGTTCCCTGCTGTTTTTTACAGATCATCAGTTCCACTCTTCAGGGTCCAGAATTCTCATAACTTAAGAGAATTCCAGCTGGGCAGGTAGATCCCCAGAAGGCAAAATTGACAGCAGTGGTAGAACTAGATGGTCCTCAGCTTTCTGTCTCTCAGAATGAAGATAAAAGCAGCTTATTTAACATCTCTATGAAAAGGCAAATTGGGTTTTATTCCATAAGTCAGCAGTTCAGAAACTTTTGGGACTCAGGACTCCTTTCCACTCTTAAAAATTATTAAGGGCCTTTAAGAGCCTTTGTTTAGGGAGTTCCCTGGTGGTGGTGTGGCTTAAGGCTTTGGCGCTGGCGCTGTCAACGCTGCAGCCTGGGTTCAATTCCCAGTCAGGGAACTACCCACATATTACCAAAAAAAAAAAAAAAACCCCAAACAAAGAGCCTTTGCTTATAGCTGTTGATATTGTATCTATTTTATTTACTGTAATAGGAATTAAAACTAAGAAACTGTTAACATGTATTTATTAATCCATTTAAAAGTAATTATTACGTATTTATATTAAATATAAATACCCTATATTTATGAAAAACACCTATCGTTTCTAAAACAAAATACTTAGTGAAAAGAGTAGCATTGTTTTACATTTTTACAGATTATTTTGATGCCTGGCTTAATAGAACATAAGAACTAGAGTCACATATATATTTATTTCTATATTCAGTGTGTTGAAATATAACATGTCATGCATCCTCTGGAGAACTTATGTACACTCATGAGAGGATGAAAATAAAAAGTCAAATTTGTCTTAATATTATTATGAAAATAGTTTTGACATTGTAGACCCCTTGAAACTGTCTATGGGACTTCCAGGAGTCCCTGAATCACTTTGAGAACCACTGCCTTAAGCAATTCTTCTTAGTGTTTTCTTTCTAGGAGAGCCTTAAAGATGTATGTTTCATTTTGTAACCATGTCTAGGTGTTCTTGGCACCTATACTAAGACTTTGATTACCCATTGGTAGAAATAACACTTAAAAGAGGAATTAAAACAAGTCTTCAATTTGACAACTGTTTATTGGACATGGACCACACACTGCATTCAAAGCTCACTGTCAAATTTGTTGTAGGGAGTTACCAAAATTGTTTTGTCTGACTGATTCCTTTGGCTACTAGCTACAGGATTTTCCCCCATGGACTTGAATTCCAAGTATAACAGACTCTTAAGTGAATCATGTAGTAAATGGAAGTGGAATGTATATGACCATGAAGTCAGATAAGAGGACCTATAGGGCCTGATGATAGAGCTACATTAGTATTGACTCCTTGATTTCCTTATCTAGAGATTACAAGAAGGTAATTGGAGGTGATACAGAGGTTGGCAATAAGGGAAAAATTACTACTACAAAAGGTATAGGCATATTCGTAAGAAAAAGTGACTGCTGACAACCAGAAAGGATACTGAAAAGCAAGCACAAAAATTCAACACATTAACTTGATCACAATTAATAGAGGGCCATTAACCTGTAACACCTTAGCATCCTTTGAAGAGACATCATTTATGATACCATAGGATAAATATATCTAGAATAATGTCCCTGAGTTATGAAGAAGAAGATTAAAATACTCTCTGTGTATAGAGAGTCCTCAATTTATGGATGGCTTGTGTCTGAAAGTTAATTTAATTTTCAAAACAGTTCTGGAACTCAAAACATTTTTCTATAGATACAGTTAAAATATCTGTTATTTTGGTTCCCTGACAGACTGCGGGGGTTTTTTTGTTTTGTTTTTTCATTTTATTTGTTCAACAGACAGCTTTTGAGTGCCTAATATTAATAGAAGAATTTCAGTTAGCTCTCATTTATAGTTTTGTTTCAATGTAAATGCTTTCTGAGGCCAGAGCCTGAGCATAATACAAGGGCTGTCTAGAAAGTATCTGGCTGTGTATACAGTTCCGCTCCAGTCTCCATCATTTGCCCTGCAAGGGGTTCAATGATCTACATCAGGGGTCAGCAAACTATAGCCCAGGCAACAAATCAGTCCTCTGCCTATTTTTGTAATTTTATTAGAACACAGCTATGCCCATTTATTTACATAGTGTCGGCAACTCTTCCTGTACTGCAAGAGTTGAAAAGTTACCACAGAGACTGTGTAGCCTGCAAAGACTGAAATATTTACTACATGACCCTTACATTAAAAGTCTTTTAACCCCTGGTCTACATATAAGGTCTGACAATTAAGTTCATGAACTAATCGTTGCTGAATATCATTATGAACACCTTCAAACAACTCCCCTTGGGAGGCTATGCACCGACGCCAGCACCTAGTCTACCTTTCAAAGCAATTTTGGAACTCTTTCTGGAATGGCCATCAGAGCTGTCTTTGTATTACCCTTGGCGTCCTGAATGTCATCAAAATGTCTTCCTTTTAATATTTCCTTTATCTTCAGGTAAAGAAAAAAGTCAGTGGGGGCCAGATCAGGTGAGTATGGAGGATGTTTCAATATAGTTAGTTATTGGTTTACTGGCTAAAAACTCCCTCACAGAGTGTGAGCTCGTGCAATGTCGTGATGCAAGAGCCATGAGTTGTTGGCGAAAAGTACAGGTCGTTTTCGTCTTTTTCACGCAGGCTTTTCAGCAATTCCAAATAGTAAACTTAGTTGACTGTTTGTCCAGTTGGTACAAATTCATAACAATCCCTCTGAATCAAAAATAGTTAGCAACATCATTTTGACTCTTGATTTGGACTGACGGAATGTTTTTGGTTGTGGAGAATTATCTGACTTCTATTGTGTAGTTTGGTTGTGGAGAATTATCTGACTTCTATTATGGTTTGTTTCAACTTCGTATTGGTACACCCATGCTTCATCATCAATGATAACATGGCCCAAAACATTGTCTTGCCTCTCCAAATGTCTTGCCAAACTTGGACTCTCCTTTGCTTTTGTTCATTGGTGAGCTTCAGGGCCTTTTTTACACACACCTTTCTCATGTCAAGATTTTCAGTTAAGATTTTCCTGTTTCTCTATTAATGTTTACTTGGTCTTTTATGCTTCTCATAGTCAGTTGACAATTTTGACCTACAACTCAACGAATTTTTGCAACGTTTTCATCAGTTTTGCTTGTTATTGGCCTCCCTGACCTCTCCTAGTCAGTGACACTTTCTCTCCCTTCAGAAAAACTTTTAATCCATTTGTATACTGCCATTTTCTTCATGACATTATCCTCCATGGTCTACATACGAGGTCTGACTAACATGTCCCTGATTTCACTTCCACTCTTACCATGTTTAACAAGAAATCTACTGTTGGTTTGTTGCTCTGATTCAAGCTCCAACGTACTCAAGACAGCACACAAAAACATGCAGAATAATGAACGCCACTCAGCAAGACGTCGCCATACATAACATGAACACAGCTGTGAGACACAGATATACCAGGGTTATGAAATCTTACTAAGTTGTTTATACAGTGCTGTCAACATAAGTTTGCATGGTGGCAAGTTTGCAAACTTAATTGTCAGACCTCGTATTCTGGCCTACCCTGGTCCCTGACTTCATCTCTTCCCCTCACTTATTCCACTATAGCCTCTCTGTCTGCTTTGCTGTTCTCCTCAGAACATCCAAGCATATTCCTACTACAGGACCTTTGTACCTGCTTTTTCCTCTGCCTGAAATGTCCTTCCTTCTAGTTTCTACATGATTACTCTCTCACCTCTCTTGGGTTTCTCTGCTTGTCACCTCTGATTGTCACCTTCTCATAAGGCTTTTCTTGACTTCCTTTTACAAAATAGTTAGAGCCCCATCCCTCACATTCTGTTTCTCTGCTCTTGCTTTCCTTTTCTCCACCAGAGTTACCACATCTAATATATATTTACTTGTTCACTTATTAATTGTCTGTCTCCTATCACTTGAATATAAGTTGCATAAGAGCAGGGATTGTCCATTTTGTGCATTGCTATATACCATCACTTTAGAACAGTGTCTGGCCCAGACTAGATGTTCATTTATTGAATGAATGAATGATGAATGAATGAATACAAGGCAGCAAGCAAACATACATGCTAACCTGCCGTTCATCCAGGGAGTAGTTGTCAACATCAACCAGGAGTGAAAATTGGGATTGAAACAAGATTTAAAAGCAGCATATAGGCAAATGCTGATGTTTCCACTTGAAAACTCAATTACTAATGTATTCAGTCACACATCACCTCTTCCCCTTACCCTTTCTGTTTCTCTCTCCCTTATGTTAAAAGCAGGCAGCTGGTCTTATTTATCTTTGTTCTCCAGTCTAGTCCAGTGAATTGTACAAAGTAGATTCTTAATAAATATTTGCTCTCAGCCCAGGAATGGACAGACCTTTGTATCTTCTTAGCTGTTTCTGTTTGTTTTTGTAACTACTGCTTAGCTCAATGTCTGGCAAATAATAGAAACTCAGTACATATCTATCTGCTCCAGGAAGAAATAAATAAGTTAATTATTTGTCTACTCAGGATAAGACACTGCTCCAGGTTATCTATTGTTATGTAACAAATTACCCCCAAAACATAGTAGTCTAAAACAATATTTATTATCTCATATAGTTTCTGTGGGTCAGGAATTTTGGAGTAGTTTAGGTGACTGGTCCTGTCTCAACGTGTCTCCTGAGGTTGCAGTCAAGATGTCAGCTGGGGCTGCCATCACCTGAAAGCTTATTTGAGGCTAAAGGATTGCTTCCAATTTGGCTCACTTCCAATTTGGCTCACTCACATGGCTATTAGCAGGAGGCCTGTTTCTGGCCTTGTGGACCTCTCCATAGGGTATGCTGCTTGAGGATCCTTACAACACAACATCTGACTTCCCCAAGGAAAGTAATCCAAGAGCAAACGCAAGGAGGAACCCATAATACCCTTTATCACTTAGTCTGAGAAGTCATGCACATCACTTCTACCACATTTGGTTTGTTAGAATCCTGTTGCTAAGTGCATCCCATACTCAGGGTGAGAGGAATTAGACTATCTTTTTGAAGGGAGGAATATCAAAGTTTGTGGACATATTTAAATACTGCCACAATTAATCTGATACTCTGAACTGAATTAAAGAAGGTGCCCATTTAAGAAAATAAGACATGGTTTCAGAGATGGCATCTGTTCTGCCACTTGAATGCCCCTTTCAGGTTTAATATTGCCAACATTCTTTCCCAAAAGGAAAAATTTAAAAACATTATTGAAGTATTCCTACCAAAATTAGTAACTATTTTTATCTTTTTTTTTTTTAAGGTAATACATGCATATGGTGTAAAATTCAATGGTAAAATGCGTATAGTACAAAAAGCAAGTTTTCCTTACTTGAATCCCCACTACCTGGTTTACCTCGCTGGAGAAGACCACTACTACTTGTTTATTTATTCTTTCAGTCTTTTTATACACTTATAAATACATATTTATATACTTATTTTTTACACAGATAGTAGCATACTGTAGTTACTATTGTGTACCTTGCTTTTTTTTTTCTTTTGCTCACCTGTATATCTAAGTATTTGTTCCATTTCAGTTTATTTATAGTTCCTTCATTCTTTTTCACAACTGCATAGTATTTCATTGTGTGGATGTACAAAGCATTTCCCATCTTTTGTTATTAAACACTGTTGCAACAAATACCTTGTTTTTTACACTGAGAATATTTATGGGTAAATGCCTACAAGCCTATTTGTTGGATCAAAAAATATGCTTTTTGAAAAATAATGCCAGATTGCCATCAGAGATTGAACCCATTTTATACACCCACCAGCAATATATAAATGCGGCAATTTCCCTCTCTCAACATAGTAACAAGTAGAAAACTTCAGAGATTTCACAATTGAAATACCTCAAGCTTATTTATTAAAACTAGATGGAAAATCTATGTGGAGCAGTGTTGCCAATAAATAAAGCATTATATACATTTTTTTATACTTTGTGCCGAACACAATCCCCTGATACATGTCAATGCCCAATAATTCTTTGTTGATTAATCTTGGGAGAGATGGCTTCTTCTGTGGAATTTAACTAATTGAGTTGGTCACTATATTCCAGAGACTTTTTAGCTAGTTCTTGGATAGAGTGGATTGCTACCGAGAGAGAACCCAGTGCCTACTGTATATCACTTTAGTATTTTATTGGAATATAACTAAATAAAATACACAAATATTAAGTGCATGGTTTGATGAATTTCTACATATGTATATAGCTGTGTGATCACTACCTAGATCCAGAATTCAAATGTTACTAGTACTCCTAGAAGGTTCTCTCATGCTCTCTCCAGTCAATACCACCCTAAATTGTAACTATTCTGATTTTTAGTGTCATAGATTAGTTTTCCTATCTTGAAATGTGTCACATGGTACGTAGTCTTTGTGGCTTCTTTTAACATATCTGTGAGATTCATCCATGCTTTGGTGTGTAACAGTACTTCCTTCTTCAATGCTGTATAGGATTACATTATTAATATACTACAATTTAGCCGTTCTGCTTTTTATGGACATTTAAGTTGTTTCTAGTTTGGAGCTATTAGGAATGAAACTGATGTAAACATTCTTTTACATGTCTCTTGTTTGATATAAGCTCTTATTTCTAAGAATTGCTGGGTCATATGGTAGGTTTATGTTTCGTGTTAGAAGGTCTGCTTAGAAATAAATGAGGTTTGGTAGAAATAAAATAATTTTCCAGAATGCTTTTACTGATTTATACTCACCCTCAGGTAAAAAAAAATTTCTACCAGGTAAATAATGTTTGAAAAGACATGCCTTGTATTTTCTTTAGCTTGAGTCTTTGATCATTGTTAAAACTTCATGGGAAATAGCATTTTATCATTTATACTTTCAAGTGCTTTGAGTTTCGTAGCCTTTCATAGAATCACAGGATTTTGGAGTTGGAAGGAGGCTTGAAGGTCATCTATTCCAACCCTCACGTTTTACAAATGAGGAAATTGAAAACCAGGAAGATAAAGTAGCTTGCTCAGTTATGTAGCTAGTTACTGACTCAGTTGGGTAAAGGAGATGCTTACTCAGCCCACAAAATAAACCACTATTTATTTCAAACACTAGTAAGACTCTACTTAGACTCATGTATAAGGATGGAACTACATACTTGTAAAGTTTCTTGAATAGAGAGTTTCTGGAGAGAAATAAGGAGCATTAATGTATTCAACATAACTCAGTGTTTATTGAGCACCTACTATATGCCAAACGTGTTTCTAGTAGTTAGAGATACAACAGTGAAAAAAAAAACTAATAAAAATGTTTGCTTTTACAGAACCTTACATTCTAATAGGACTAACAGACAATAAACAAGATAAATAAAAGTTCTTTGTACATACTGATAAATATTATGTAGTGGGAAAGGTGTAGGAAAGGGAACTAGGAAATATATAAATGAGGGAGTGGGAATTAAGGGTAGCCTCACTGAGATGACTTTTGAGAAAAGAGTTGAAATAAGTGAAAGGAGAGTACCCTTTCAGAATATGGGGGATGTTACAGGTAGATGGAATAGCAAGTTCAAAGTTCTTTTTTTTTTTGGCGGTTCCCTGGCTGGGAATCGAACCCAGGCCGCGGCGTTGAAAGCGCAGATGCCTAGCCACTACACCACCAGGGAACCCCCAAATTCAAAGTTCTTGAGGTGGGAACATGCCTGTTGTGTTCTTAGGTCACTGCTAGAACAGAATAAAGCATTGTAGGAGATGACATTGATCAAAGAGGTAATGCAAGCCAAGGTCATGTGAGTTCTTTTAATGTCACAGTAAGAATTTAGGGTGAAACAGAAAGAAGACTTTGGAAAGTTTTGAGCAGAGGAATTATAGAATATTATTTCGGTTTTAACAGCATCTCTCGTCCTCCTGTGTTGAAACTAGGCCAGAGAGGGATACGGATAGAATTAAGTTAGGCTGTTGCAATAGAAGTAGAGGTAGTGAGATAGGGTCAAAATCTGGATATGCTGTTTTGAAGGTTGAGCCAACAAGATTTGCTGACTCTCAAATGTGAGGCTTGAGATAACAAAGGAGTCAAATAAAATTCCCAAGGTTTTGACCTGAAAGGATGGAGATGCCATTACCTGAAATAGAGAAAACTCAGAGCATTGTAAAAAGTGTGGTGAGCAGGGGTGTGAGTGGATATCAGTAGCTCAGTTTGGGTCATGTGAAGTTTGAGATACCTATTTAGGCCTCAAATGGAAATGTCAAAATTGAAATTAGATATATAAATTTGGAGTTCAGGGGAAAAATTGGAGCTGGAGACAGAAGTTCAAAAGTCATCAGTTAGATATGAAGAAGCAAAAGATGCTGAGGAGTGACCAGAAAGATAAGAGAAAAACCAGGGGAATGCAGTGCTCTTGTCCTGGAAGCCAAGTGAAGGAAGTATTTCAAGGAAAGTGGTAAACAGAGCATGAAGGTTCCACCTCCCTGAGAGAAAGTATGTACTAACAGAATTTACTCTTTCCACTATTGTGCTTGGATGTCTTGAATATACAACTGTTTTGAAGTCTTAAATTGTCCTCTGAAGCAGAGCAGTGCTGCTTTGGGATTAGGTATTGTCTCAGAGTTGCCCTTTTCCTGAGGCCTGGGGGAACTTGACTGCTGCCTTATACCTGTCATTTCTCCTTTACTTTGCTCCAGTGTTGATCCCCTTTAAGAAGGAAGAGAACTCAGCTCTCTAAAACTTAATGTTTAATGAGATTATGTCTGTAACACCCTTGAGAATTAGGAAACTAACCATCTGGAGAAACACAAAGCACTATTTATTACTACTGTTTTTTAACATTGTTATTATTCAGACAAGCCAAGCCTTTCCTTATTTCGTGAACATTTATTCAAAATAGGAAGCTTTCTAAAATGAAAACCAATTTTTCTCTTTCTCTTCAGCCTACTCGCTGCCCTAAAGCTAGTCCCTAATAGAGAAACTAGGTCTGTTAAGTGTTATTTTCTGCTTTTTCTTTCCTGTTTTCATATTCTCCCAGCTGTCTCAACTCGGAACCTTGTATGGAGAGAGTTACACTTCAGAAAAATGTGTTTGCTTTGACATTTAAACAAACCACCATCTTGTTTTTCCATACACATTTTTTCCTCTTCCCCTGTCCAGCTTCCAGCATTCTGTCTGACCTGTCTTCTCAGCTCATTCATTATTGCTAAGGTTTGCAGATTATACCAGAGGAAGAAGACAGATTTATAAATAAGTGTTCCTGCCCAGCTGTTTCAAGAGTAGGACTAACCTTCATTTATCTTCTAATTGTATGCCTGCTTTCTAAATACTGCTTTGCTCATCTACCCTTATTAATGAGGTGCCTATCTCTAAGTCTTACCTTGTCTAGAAATAAATGGACTCTGTTCCTGTTCAAATTGATTATGCAGTAATCAGAGCAGCCCATCACTGGGAGGAGACATCCATTTGATTTCACTTTGCTAATAGCCAGAGAAAATTTAGCCTAATTGCTTTCTTAGGAAGTTTTCCATTTCCCTTAAGGTGCCGGGGCCCTAGAAAGGGATAAGAATTCTGTCTTTTTCCCCTCTGGATGCACCCCTGCAATCTTTGTGTGTGTGTGTGTGTGTGTGTGTGTGTGTGTGTGTGTGGTGGTGGTGTTGGTGTTGTTGTTTTGGTTTTTGTTTTTTATCTAAAATGAAGATAAAGGGACATTTTAAGAAAACTGTAAAAAGAATTAGAATCCACTAGAGAGAGAGCTGTGTAATGTCTTAAAGATCTGACCACTAATAAATGAGACCTTTGGTAAAGTACTTAACTTTTGGACTTTCATTTCCTTCTTTGCAAAGTAACTGTAAAAGTCCCTGTAAGACAAGATTGCTGGGAGGACTGTGCTTTCTCTTTATGAAACTTTGAATATTTAATAAGATAGTATAAAAACACCTAGCACATAATAGATGTTCAATAAATGTTTGAAATTAGAATCCAATTGCCTAAAGTTCTTTCCTGCTCTAATTTCATTAGATTGAGACTTTCTGGTAGGATAATCCTTTTTTATCTTCACAGCTCCCTTGTCTGATACAGTTTTATGATAGAACATCCTAAAATCTGACTCCAAAGAGAACAAAGGCTAAATAATAAGGTCTTATTTAAAGATATGCCCAAGAGTTCAGGGCTTAAGTCCTGATACTCCATGGTTTTATCTAAGCACTTGGCATTGATATATTGAAAGCCTACTATGGGCAAGTTATCTAATTTAATAATCTTATTTCTTTAATAAACTTATTTCTGCTTTAATCCTGTAATATTGATTTAAAAACTAAGATTCATAAAGGTTAAGCGACTTGTCCAAGGTTACACTGAAATAGATCAAGGACTTGAAGTAAGGTTTTCTAACTCGCAAGTCCTGTGATTTTAGACAACATTCTACATAAAAGAAAATGAATATAGGTGAGTTACTACAGATAGGCCCTGGGGGTGGAGTACTGAATCAAATAGTATTTTATTAGTGTATGACTAAGACAAACAAAAGGTTAATTCTAGATTCCCCAGACTTATTCTCTAGATACATTACATAGAAAATGTGTCTTGGGACTTCCAGTCAAAATGACTTACTGTGTTCAGACTTTTGATATGTTCCCTCTTCCAAACACTGAGCAAGAAGCAAAATATATAAAGTGAAAATCAAAGAACATGTTTGGGCTCAAAAACAAAATAACCATGTCTGTGGACCAAAAATAGAAAAGATGTTAAGTCACTAAGGCTAAAGCTGTGGGCCTGCTGGTCTCCAGATCTGGGAACAGAGAATGGTGCCTGAGAAATTAGTTCCTGAGCAATAACTATAATAGAAATACCCGCTAAAGAGAACTTGAGGCCAGGGAAGTGAGACACCAGTCCCCAGCCAGCCTCATAATAAGAGGCTTTAATAAGTTAATTGAGTAATGAAGGGAGGAAGGCTAAGGAGTTGTGAAGAAGTATGTCAAACTACCTTGTAGATCAATGATTAGAACTATGATATCCTAAATTTCTTCTAATGGCACAGACCATTAGAAGACCTGTTCAGACTAGGTCCTTTGGGTACTAGATGGAAGAAATTGCAGAACTATGAAACAGAGAAGAGGAGAAATTAGTAACAAAAACACCCTACTAAAAAAAGGCCTGTAAATCAAAATTTTATATAACAGAAATCTAATGCTAAGAAAGATAACTAATAAAATTAACCAGGACTTCCAATTTGAAGAAGATGAAGTAGACATACTTTTCCCTATTTCTCCCACAAACTACAACTAAAAACCCTGTCTATTATATTAAATATAACAATACTGTAAGTGGTGGAAAAAGAAAAGCAGATCAGTTAGGGACCTCAAGACCTGAGAATGACATAGTGGTGAATTCCTTGGGTTTTACTTTTCATATATCCCAGATATGGACTTGAATGTTATACTTAATGATGAAAAACTGAATGTTTCCCCTTTAAGAGCATAAACAAAGCAAGGATGTCTGCTCTCACTACTCTTATTCAACATAGTGCTTGAAGTTCTAACTAGTGCAATAAGGCAAGAAAAGGAAATAAAAAGCATACAGATCAGGAAGGAAGAAATACAGCTGTACTTATGTGTACATTACATGATTGTCTACATAGAAAATTCCAATGGATATGCAAAAATACCCTCCTAGAATTAATAAGTGAGTTCACATAGGTCATAGAAGATAAGATAAACATGTCAAAATCAGTGTATGTCTACTATATACTAGCTATGAACACAATGGATACTAAAATTAAAAATACAATACCATTTACAATAGCTGAATAAATGAAATAGGTGTAATTTAGCAAAACATTTGCAAGATGTGTATGCTGGAACTACACAATGTGATGGAAGAAATCAAATATCTAAATAAACAGGGGCACATAGTAAAGATGTCAATTTTTCCCAAATTAATTATACAGGTTTAATGCCATTCTTGTCAAAATTCCAGCAAGATAATTTTGTAGATAATAGATAAGATGATTCTAAAATTTATGTGGAAAGGCCAAAGACGCTAAAATAGTTTTGAAAAAGAAGAATAAACTGGGAGGAATCAGGTTTCCTGTGATATCGGCAGAAGAATAGACACCTAGACCCATGGAACAGAACTGAGCACCCAGAAATAGACACAGATACACCCATCTGATTTTGACAGAGGTGCAAAAGCTATTCTTAGGATGAAAAATAGCCTTTTCAATAAATGGTATTGGACCAACTGTAATCTCATACAAAAATTGACTCAAAATGGATCAAGGACAAACAGAAAACGGTAAATCTTAGGAAAAAAATTTAGAAGAAAATCTTCAGTGGGCACAGAATCTTAGACTTGACACCAAAAACGTGATTCATAAATGGCACAAGTCTTATAAATCATTGAGCTACATGGTAGCTACATGCATTTTTGTTAGGTTGTTCTTGGTATATTTTTAGTATGTTTGAAATACTGCATAATTCTTTTTAAGTTATGAAAATATGCCTTAACTGGGCCATGAAATCTTTTCAACTATTGCCCATCCTAAGGGATCCCAGTAGTGTTGTAGGCATTTCCCATAGAACTGTTAGATCTCATAGAACTATTAGCCCAATCTCATTTGTCACATTGAGACCCAGAGCACTCCCTAAACCCTCCTTCGGGAGCCAAAATGATGCTACTTAATTGGAAAATATATTTTGCAGTGGCCAAAAGGGTTTCTCTTGTCTATATCTGAGTCTTATCTTCCAGGAATGTTGGTGGTGAATGTAACATGGAGGAACAAGACATACGTAGGTACACTTCTTGACTGCACACGGCATGACTGGGCACCACCCAGGTAAGTACTCTACAGCTTTCTAGTTTATGTAAGTCTGAACCACCCTAAATCAGTGATCCCTTATACCTTTATCCAGCTAGAGTTGGATAGCTTTTAAAAGACACCCAGCTTTTAAAGGACATTATGGTGTAGCAACAAGGGAAGGCACTAAATTCATCTGGAATTCAAGCAAAATAAATAAATGATTTAGGTGTTAATGGGTTGGGTAGGGATGGAGAAAAGATCCTGTTTAAGCTTTTGTCTGGAATTATTGACTTCTGACTGATACCTGTAGTCACCTTGAGACCAAGGCCATAAAGTGTGACTATGGTTGCACAGTCACTGATGATACTTTTTAATGATAGTTATCTCTTAGAAGTTTAAACTCGAGAACATTGCTGCTTTATAAACTTCACTAGACAATGTGGATTTCACAATGGCCTTTTCAAATTGCAATTTGATCTTAGGGATTGACATTTCAGTGAATGGCACCTTACAGCTTATTCCTAATACTAGTTTCTAGTTTTCCAGGGTTTGGGGAACCCAAGTGTTGGGGAATAACTTACAGCTAGTATGCAGATAGCATCATAGGAGCTCACCACTTAATGCAGTTCCCACCCTTTCAAAAGTTACTTAAATAAATCATATTCATTGAAAATTATTATTGCTATCTGGACAGTTCTTCTGGAAACTGCAACTGAACTGGTTTGAAGATGTTTTCTCTTTTTAATAATACCCTATTGTGTTTGTCCTTTGCCAAGGTTCTGTGACTCCCCCACCAGTGACTTGGAAATGCGAAACGGTCGGGGTAGAGGCAAACGCATGCGTCCCAACAGTAACACACCTGTCAGTGAGACAGCCACAGCCTCTGACAGCAAAGGGACCAGCAGCAGCAGCAAAACCCGAGCTGGAGCCAATAGCAAAGGCCGTCGGGGCAGCCAAAATTCTTCGGAGCATCGCCCACCTGCCACTAGCACCTCTGAGGATGTCAAGGCCAGCCCTTCCTCAGCAAATAAACGGAAAAACAAACCCCTTTCAGACATGGAACTGAATTCTAGCTCAGAGGACTCCAAAGGGAGCAAGCGTGTTCGTACAAATTCCATGGGCTCAGCCACGGGCCCCCTCCCTGGGACCAAGGTGGAACCCACTGTTCTAGACAGAAATTGTCCCTCCCCAGTCTTAATTGACTGTCCCCATCCAAACTGCAACAAAAAATATAAGCACATAAATGGACTTAAGTACCACCAAGCTCATGCCCATACAGATGATGACAGCAAACCAGAAGCAGATGGAGACAGTGAGTATGGAGAGGAGCCCACCCTCCATGCCGACCTTGGGAGCTGCAATGGTGCATCTGTCTCACAGAAAGGTTCCTTGTCCCCTGCTCGCTCAGTGACCCCCAAAGTTCGGCTCATAGAGCCCCATAGCCCTTCTCCTTCAAACAAATTCAGCACAAAAGGCCTCTGTAAGAAAAAGTTGAGTGGGGAAGGGGACACAGACCTTGGGGCCTTATCCAATGATGGCTCTGATGATGGACCTTCATTAATGGATGAAACAAGCAATGATGCCTTTGATTCTTTGGAAAGGAAATGTATAGAAAAAGAAAAATGTAAAAAACCCTCTAGTTTGAAACCTGAAAAGATTCCTTCTAAGAGCTTAAAATCAGCCCGGCCCATTGCCCCTGCCATCCCCCCACAGCAAATCTACACCTTCCAGGCAGCCACCTTTACAGCAGCCAGCCCAGGCTCCTCCTCAGGCTTGACCACCACAGTGGTCCAAGCCATGCCCAACAGTCCTCAACTCAAGCCCATTCAGCCCAAGCCCACGGTGATGGGAGAACCTTTCACAGTCAACCCTGCCTTGACTCCAGCCAAGGATAAGAAAAAGAAAGACAAAAAAAAGAAGGAGTCTTCAAAGGAACTTGAAAGTCCTCTGACCCCTGGGAAGGTGTGTCGAGCAGAAGAAGGCAAAAGCCCATTCAGAGAATCATCCGGAGATGGGATGAAAATGGAGGGGCTCCTAAATGGCTCATCAGACACCCACCAAAGCCGGCTGGCTAGCATCAAGGCTGAAGCTGACAAAATCTACAGCTTCACGGACAATGCCCCCAGCCCTTCCATTGGCAGCAGTAGCCGCCTAGATAGTACCACCCCTGCCCAGCCCATGACTCCCTTACATGTGGTAACACAGAATGGAGCTGAGGGCAGCTCTGTGAAAACCAACAGCCCTGCCTACTCCGACATCTCCGATGCTGGGGAGGATGGGGAGGGGAAAGTGGACAGTGTCAAGTCAAAGGACCCCGAACAGTTGGTTAAGGAAGGGGCTAAGAAAACTCTTTTCCCTCCTCAACCACAAAGCAAAGACTCACCATATTACCAAGGCTTTGAGAGTTACTACTCTCCAAGTTATGCACAGTCTAGCCCTGGAGCTCTGAACCCCAGCAGCCAAGGAGGAGTGGAGAGCCAGGCCCTGAAGACAAAAAAGGATGACGAGCCTGAGAGTGTGGAAGGGAAAATGAAGAACGATGTCTGTGAGGACAGGAAGCCAGAGCTGAGCACTTCCAGCCAGCAGCCCTCTGTCATCCAGCAGCGTCCCAGCATGTACATGCAGTCCCTGTACTACAACCAGTATGCCTATGTGCCCCCCTATGGCTACAGCGACCAGAGCTACCACGCCCACCTCCTGAGCACAAACGCAGCTTACAGGCAGCAGTATGAAGAGCAGCAGAAACGGCAGAGCTTGGAGCAGCAGCAGCAGCGAGGACTGGACAAGAAGGCAGAGTTGGGTATGAAGGAGCGAGAGGCAGCACTCAAGGAAGAATGGAAGCAAAAACCGTCAGTTCCACCAACTCTCACCAAGGCCCCCAGCTTGACAGACCTGGTGAAGTCAGGACCTGGCAAGGCCAAGGAGCCAGGGGCTGACACCGCCAAATCAGTCATCATCCCCAAATTAGATGATTCTTCCAAGCTCCCCAGTCAGACCCCAGAAACACTCAAAGTAAAGCTGAGTGAAGCTAGTCACCTAGGCAAAGAGGCTTCTGAAGCTAAGACAGGTGCTGAGTGTGGCCGACAGGCAGAGGTGGATCCAATACTCTGGTACCGACAGGTAACTGTTCTGGGAGGAAATAGAAATACTGTTTGATAGTCTTTCTCTCTTCCTCACAAGTCAGGGTTGTCCTGATGTAGGGGGTCAACAGAATACTGATTATCCTGAGAAATCTATAATTTTAGGGGTTTCTTACCTTTGTAAATCATTTCAATGTTTTTTTAAAAGTGCTTTTACATCGGTAAAAGGTGTATTTTCCATTTGATAAGAGAGGCCCAGGTAAGATAGCTTGATCTGTCTCAGTTTACTGGAGACTTCACAGTAGAGCCAGAACTGGAACCCAACTCAGGTATCTTGATTCCTAGTGCAGTGTTTCTTTCATTCTTTGGTTCCTGTGGAATCAGTTAATGGTAATCTATCCATTTTTTAGTTAGGCCAAAGGTACACTACACAGACTGAGTTATTTTCAAAATTTTATAGGTAGAGTTAGAACTAAGAACTTGGTCTCACATCTTGCTCTGCTCAAGAGATTTAGAAAGTCTTCCTTTCCCTATTGAAACACAGTTAGACCTACCCCTGAGCTTGCTCTGAAGAAGTAAAACAACCTAAATATCCTTGGAAGGGGAGCAGACTCTTCTGTTCAAGGAGTCATTTCCCCAGAATGCTTATTCTCTCCTAGAGAAGACCCACTGATGGATTTTCCTTTTCCTCTCCCTTATCTTGTTTCCTTTTAGGCAGGGAGAGGAGAGACTCTTTAAGCAGGAGGGACCAGAGTTTATTGTAAACAAAGATCAGTAGAGGCCACTGATCATACTGTCCCAGGTGTCTCATATTGTCTTCTCTGCTGTTTCTGCTGGGAAATTGGGCTTGAAATTTCTCTCTCATCAGTACAACACTGTTCTTTCTGTGATTGTTGTAGGAAGCAGAGCCCCGGATGTGGACGTATGTTTATCCTGCCAAGTACTCAGACATCAAGTCAGAGGATGAGCGGTGGAAAGAGGAACGGGACCGCAAATTGAAGGAGGAAAGGAGTCGGAGTAAGGACTCTATTCCCAAGGAAGATGGGAAGGAAAGCACAAGTAGTGACTGCAAGCTGCCCACGTCTGAGGAATCCCGCCTTGGGAGCAAGGAGCCCCGGCCCAGTGTCCATGTGCCTGTGTCTTCCCCCCTCACCCAGCACCAGTCCTACATCCCCTACATGCACGGCTACTCGTACAGCCAGTCCTATGACCCCAACCACCCCAGCTACCGGGGCATGCCTGCTGTGATGATGCAGAACTACCCAGGTACAGCACCCTCCTTCCAGCCGGTATTCATTAACTGGGAAGGGAGATGAATCCGAGATTTCAAAAACCAGTTTTCTTGCTCTGTTCTCAGGCTTATTGACAGCCCTTTTTTTAATGTGACATTCTGTGAAGTGGCTGCTCTAACACCACCACGCTTCTTGAATGACACCTAATTACAATCTGTGGGACAACCTCTACCTCCTATGCTCCAACTAGAAGGTTGCCTCTATAGTCACTTTTCATGGATAACTCCCTCTCTACTACTGCCATCCTCCCTGGGATTTTTTTAAACATTCGACATTCGCAGTGCGCTAGGCACTGTGGGTAATACAAAAGAAAGAAGACTAGTTCCCTCCCTTCAAGGAGCTTACAGCTCAAGTGTAGCATGAGAGACATATGGAAGAAATAACATTCAGACCAGAACAATGCATGTATTCATTTCCAAGATCAAGTTCAGCTGTAAGATTGGAAAGCAATTGAAGAGGGGGAAAAGTAGGTTGAAGTCAAATTGTGGGGAAGTCCAACTAGAAAATGCTTAGCTTGGCAATATGAGCTCTTTAGACTACCATCTATGTTTTGGGGGAGGTGGACACAAAGTAGGAGTCTATGTTTTTTAATTTGTGAAGAAGAAAATACTTTTATTCAACTCACTGATTTCTGTTGCTTGAAGAGCCATGTGTGGTGCTGGTGGGGTAGAAAAGAACTTTGACTCCTTAAAGCTCCCTACAGGAGAACAGTCACCTCAAGATTCTGTCATAACGTTGTAAGGCATACTTTAAATAGGACAAGTAAGCTTTTCAAACAGATAGGACATTGTCTCACCCTGTGGTACTTCTCCTGTCACCCCTATTTATCTATATAATAATAATACTTCTATTTGATGAGTGCCTGCTCTGGGCTGGGCACTGTACTAGGTGATTTATGTACATTACCTTATTTAACCCTCCCCACCACCCTATGAAGTAAGTATTGCTATTTTCTTTGATGGTGAAGAAACTGAAGCTCAAAAAGGTTGTTAATTTGCTTGAGACTACCCACTGGTAAATCTCAGGTAGGATTTGAGCCCAAGACCATCTGCCTCCAAATCCTATGATCTCTCCACTTTATCATATCACCTCTCCAAGATGAATCTCTAAGGCTGCGAAGTTGATTCCCCAAAAAGTGAGGGCCATGTTCCTAATGTCCCTGATAGTTTTGCCTCTAGAGCTCAGTAAAGACAAGACAAACTAGTAGTCTCAGCCCAAAGACACCATGATAGAAAATGCCTCTCAGTCTGTGCCTAGGGAAGCTGATGCCACCTCGCCAGTCTAACTAAAGCAGTTTCTCTACCTCTCCATCTCCTTGACTGCTTTATTTTTCCCTTCCCAGGTTCCTACCTACCTTCCAGCTACTCTTTCTCCCCATATGGCAGCAAGGTCTCAGGGGGTGAAGATGCCGACAAGGCACGAGCCAGCCCCAGTGTCAGTTGTAAGTCCAGCTCAGAGTCCAAAGCCCTGGACATCTTGCAGCAGCATGCCAGTCACTACAAGAGCAAGTCTCCCACGGTAAGGAAAGTGCAGTGATACTGGCTATCATCAAAGACAAGAGGGCCAGAATCAGGGTCTGGGAGAAGGTGGGCAAGTTCAGGTCCTACCCACAGTGCAGTTTGGCTGACTTGACATTGGCTCCTCCAGGTACCTGCTTAATTCTTAGGTGTCCTGCATGTTTAAGGAGTCATGGTATGGGCTCTGGGAATCTTGCTCTCATGGGTAGGTCTCGTAATAGTGCTTTTGTATCTGCTTTCCTTTCCAGATAAGTGATAAAACTTCTCAGGAGAGAGATCGGGGAGGCTGTGGGGTGGTTGGGGGTGGTGGCAACTGTAGCAGCGTTGGGGGAGCAGGAGGCGGGGACAGGAGTGTAGACCGGCCCCGCACCTCTCCTTCTCAGCGCCTGATGTCCACTCACCACCACCACCACCACTTGGGATATTCATTGCTCCCAGCACAGTACAACTTACCCTATGCAGCAGGTAAGCCTCATTTCCCCACTGCCTATCTTTTTAAACCCCGCCCCCCGCCCCAGTAGCATTGTCCATCCAGCAAGACTTTTTTTTAGCTTCTAATCTGTCAGAATCCTAGTCTCCTACAGACTATCATTAAAGCATATGACATTTATTTCCTCCCTTGGAGCTTGGGGACACTCAAATTCCTCTAGAAAATTGACTTTGATATTCACAAGAATAAGGAACATTTGTTCCCACAGCCAAAGAGAAGCAGCTGAAAAAACAGAGCCTTACTCGCTGTCCCCAGTAACTCATACACTTGGCCAATTACCAAATTTTTTTCTATCAGCACCCCAAGACTCAGTGGAATTAGGAATTTACAAAGAAACTCCTCCTAATACCCACTCAGCTGATAAAAGAGAGTGCCTAAATTTGGGGGATTCTAGTAGTGCTACACTAACATGTCTTCCTTCCCACTCAGGGCTTTCCTCTACAGCCATTGTTGCCAGCCAGCAAGGCTCAACTCCCTCACTCTACCCACCCCCCCGGAGGTGAGACTGGTAAGTACCTTTTTAATTTGGGGCAACACATTGGGCAGGGATAGTTGATACCTGGATCACAAAATCCCTGTGAAGCCTATGTGAGGGATAACTGTGTGGAGTCAGTGGTCTGGAAATGGTGAAATGCTGGCCCAGCCTCTTGTACAAGTCTTCATTGAAGCCATGTGCATCTAGGAGGTGCTCATATATGTCCCCTGAAGTTCATTTTCTTGGAGTGCCACCTTGTGGTTATGCCAGCCGGTTGAGTGCCTGGTTATCTGTCCATGTTTCCATTGCAGAACACCAAGTGCCCGGATAAAGTCAGCTTCACGGGCCCGGACTGGCTCACCAAGGAGGTGCTGGAGATGCCATTTAGACATCAGTTAGATGGTGTTGATCGTCCTGTTTGCCGTGTTCCCACCATGACTGAAGGCAGACCTTTGGCTATCTCGCCTCCACCAGACCCCCGGACTCCCCAACCCTCCTCCTTCCTCAGGAGCTGGAGAGCTGGTACTTAGCAAAAATATTTATTCTCTCGGCCACAGTTGTGACTATTGTGGCCTCCGTGGAGATGAAGGCCGGGGAGCAACCAGGGGGCGTGGCCTCAGCCCAGAGAAGTCACTATTCTATTCCCCAAGCCCCTGGTCAGCTGTTGAAGGAGTATCAACCCTTTCCCGCACCCCACACCCTGGGAGGGACCCCCGCCTAAGCACTGGGTAAGATCTGAAGACAGCACAACAGCCATATCCCTTTTACCATCATTACCACCACCAGACCTTGCATCTTCCCAGTGGTTTGGGCCCTGGGAACTGACAGCACGCGGAGGAATTAGAATCTCAGGAAAGAAATTGGGGGCTGTTTTCTCTGTAATTGTGAAAACAAGGTCTTCAGACATGAAGACTTCTCCCCTCTCTCATGAGCACATATAAATGCTCAAGAGCCCAGCCTGGAAAGGAAGACCAACATATTTGCCCACCGTGGCCTTGAGCTACCTGTCTGGCAGAGGGCTAGGGGTTTCCATACCAGCACAGGGTTCCCCAAGGATACTGGGAGTAAGCTGGAGCTGGAGCATGAATGGAGTCTGTGAAGTAGAACCTTCATCCTTCTAAGTCCTGCTGCTTCTTAGCCCCTACCCCTCACCCTTTTCTCTTTTCCCTCCTGACCCCCTTGGTGCCTTTCCCAGGGGGATCCCCACACTGATCTCTCCTCTTCTTTTCTACTGCTTGGCTCTTAAGACTCAGGCAGGAAAAATAGTACTCCTCAGCATTGGGAACTTCAGAGCCTGCAAGGTCACCTTAGGGCAAGGCCCAGGAGGCAGGACCTGGGCATACCCAGCAGTTCTTAGAGATTTCCTGTCCATTCAGCCATCTGAGTGTCCTCATTTAGGGCCACAAATATATATGGCCCAATTCCCCTGTATACAAGTACATGATTTTATGTAGCTCAGTCTGTAACCCCGTGTGTGCCAATACAAGCTGTGTTTCTTTGTAACACATGTTTTCGTTTTAGGGGCCACTGACAATGGGAAGTTATGTGTTCCTTAGACTCTGAGATGACACATCCAAGCCATTACTCCTCTGAGCCACAGAGTGTACTCAGTGGAGCTGTGCATTGAGGTGACAAACATTTCTCTGCTCTCCTTAGAAATGCACTCCCCCAGTCCGGGCTCTGTGCTTTTTGTACTGGGAAGGGAAGATGATTTGGTAGGTTTGTCAGAGTCCCTACTTCCCCACAGTATGGGGAGCTTTAGCTCTCAGTTTGCTTTTGAGTTATTATCCCTTTGTTCTCCTCTCCTATCTTTCCTTGACCTTCTAGATTGTGAGAGAGACTGACAGATACCAGCCTCGGCTAGAGAGGGGTATTTGTGACCAGAGTGCCAAAAGTGACCATTTAAGAATGAGAACTTGTCTCCGTTAGTGTGAGGCATGGAGGTAGAGGGCAGTAAGCACAATGTCCAGCAGACGCTGCTTTCCAAGTTCCCTGGAGCCCTACTCTAGAGGGGCTTAGGGTTTGCCCAAGAGGAGCCCCTCTGACCTACAAACATTTCCTCTGGGTTTCATGTTCTTGTTTTTGTTCAAGTTGGGTTCTGAGTTTATCCAAAAAACTCATAGTTTTAGACATTTTAGCAGGCCCCCAAGCAGCCTGTCTCTCCCCCACCATTCCCTCTGCCTCCTGCTGCCCCTGTGGGCAGTGCTCTGAGCAGTGACTTCTTTTTCATCCATGGAAATAGTTGGTGTGGACACCTTCACCCCACCTAACGTGAGTCACCCCGACCAAGAGGATGACTCTTAATTTCAGCCTGATTATGCCCTCCCAGCCTCCTGTGGGATGGAGCCAAGGACCCATTTCTGTTCCTGTTTGTTTTTAAATATTGTTGTATGTTTTGTATCTGTGGCGCTGGCTTACAGCCTGCTCTGTACATACTGTAAAGAAACTGTTTGAAGTAATCTTTTCCTGTTGGGCAGGCATGGCTCCACATTCCTCCCCTTTCCACTTTGTTCCGTAACACAATGAGAAACTTCATATTAGCAGGGCAGTCTTGGGGTCTACAGAAGGGAACAACTTTTTTTTCTTTTCCTTTCAAAACATTTGGCTCTTAGACCCTATATTCAAGTCTTCCTTGAAAAGTAGGAGCTGAGCTGCCCAGAAGAACAGATAAAAGCAACAATAGCAGAATGGCACTGCCTTTTCCTGATCCCTGATCCTTCTAGTCCCAGATTTTTGCCAGGTCCAATCTTCCCTCCCCAAAATATTAGCACAAAGCAGCAGCAGCAGCAATGGAAAAAATAAATTCTTGATGACTGTTGGAGTGAAGGACTTGCTCTCCACCTCCAGCCTGTCTACACTGGGAGGAGGAACACAGATAGGAGTACCTATGGCACCCATGACCTGGTCAGAGGGATGAGAGACGCAGCAAGGATTCCCACCCAACCCCACAGCAAAGGCTGGAAAAGTTTGCTGCTAAAGGCCCAGATCACCAGAGCAAGACTCTCTCTGAGCCACCCCTGCCCAGGCCTCTTGCTAGACATCCACTTGTCGGGCAGCCCACAGAGAAGCTAGAGGGAGAGAGCCAAGGTAGGACAGCCAAGACTTAGAGAGCTACTCTCCAGGATTCATGTCCACTTCTTCCTCATTTAAGGTATCAGTTCCCTTTATCCCTTTCCTGCCCATACATGTATGTGTACATGTATGAAATTCCCTTCCCTTACCACACCCTCTCCACACATCTCAAGGTCAAAGGACCACATGCAGAAGAGTTAAGAGGGTACCTCATGAAATGAAATGGTGATTCTTGAATCTCTTCTCTCCAGGCTCCAAAGTAGAGATGGGGGGACTTGGCCTTAGGTGTGGGAGGGTGTAAGACTACAGAAGACCTAAGAGTTACTGTGTATGGGCTTTGAGGTCACCCATGTCACTAATTATCCCATATACCCTGTCACCATCCCAGTGTCTACTCTGATGCCCCTAAAATTCAACTGGGCAGCTAGCTGGCCCCATAATTCTGGGCCTTTATTTGTTTTATTACTAGGGCATCCCAGGAAGCTTTCTGATGATCCTCTGCCATGGGGCCCATCTGGCATTGAGCCCCTCCCAAGCCCTGTCCCCAGCCCCTCCTACCCCAGCCCACCCGCTTGCCTTGGTGCTCAGCCCCCCATTGGGAGCAGGTTGGGGCAAGCTGGAGGCCCGGGCTGGAGGGGCAGTGTGTTGCTGTTCATAGCTTTTGTTCCATTGGTGTTGCTCTGTTGGATTTAATTTTAGTCTTCCTGATTCTTCCCTTCTGTAAAGTGTACATTACCAAGTTCCTTGTTTATATATATATATATATATATATATATAAATATAAATATACACACACACACACACACACACACACACACAAACTGTACTCTTTTTGCCTTTGTACATCAGGCAAGAAGAGAAAATAAACCTTTTTAAGAGACAATCACAAATCTGTGAGGGCTGCTGGTTATTTCTCCTGGAGTTTGCTGCTGAGCTGCCTCCTCCTTGCTCCCCAACTTTCCATTCTCCTTCAGCTTTCCTGATCTTCCTGGTCCTGCTCCTTAGGCATCCTCAGCTCCACCCTCCCTGGCTGATGGCAAGCTGTTAAATCCAGTGTCCAGACTACCTGCCCTGCAGCCCTTTCCTGCCCAGGAGGGTTTTCTGGCTTGGCCACTGGCTTACCCAGGAGGTTTATCCTGTGCCCAGGCCTCTCCTGTCTTCCCCCTTAGATCCCATTCACCGAAGTGGCTTTGGACACTCACCTGTGGAACTATGCAGCTGGGAGCTCTTTTAAGAGTTTGCACTACTTCAACCTGCCTGGGAGCTAGAACAGATAGATGGCTTTTTAAGAATGAGTGGGAAATTCCCTGACACTCCCCCCAGATTCCAACTTCCATAGTGCTCTGATCCAAGCCCAGAGAATCATTCCTGGCTGGTGGATTCCTATGGCTACCCCATCAGAACAAGTGCTAAGGGTTTATGGGTCAAGAGCATTTGATCAGAATTTCAAAGGGTGGTAGGTACATTCTCAAACAGTTCAACCAAACCATTGTTCCACCACTCGAACTTTCTCCTTTCCCTCTGATTTCCGCTCCCCCACCCCTTTTGCCCCTTTCTACTTTTCTTAATTGGCTTTGGAATTGAAATATATTTTTAAATTATTTGTTGTATTTATTGAATAAAGTTTTTAATGTCCCTGTTCTTAAATTTAGACTTAGTTTGCCTTTCACATACCTCCCCTCCCACTCCATCATCCCCTCAAAATATTCCACTAAGTTGCTTTTTCACTGGAGTACAGATTTTGGGTACCATATTTCTTTTCTGTCAGTGGTATTACCTAGCAAAGCTTTTCCTTTTTGAAAAGAAAAATCAAATCTTAACTGAGTGCCTGGGTTTCCAATTCAACCTTCTAACACTGGCTGTATTAGAGAGGATCCATCAGTAGAGGGCAGCAAAATCTCAGGCATGGTTCCTGTCCACTCTGCTAGCTTTGGGGATGGTACAGGACTGAGTTTTGTCTTGGTTCTTTATTCCTGTCTTGTAGATTCCTTGGGTTTGAGTCTAACATCTGAATTCTAAACTGCCTGCATTGACTTGGCCATTGTCAGCATGTACATGGGTCTGCTGTAAATCTCACTTTAGTGGCCGTGTTTTTTTAGTCACTGCCTCTATGCTGCCTCTAGGGGTTATCTGTGAAAGACATCTTCAGGACCTTTCAACTGTAAAAATGGGCTAAAGACTCAGAGAAAGTAAAGACAGCCACAGGTAATTCCAAAGCTGTAGGTGGAACAGTCCCAGCACTTCACTTGGGGAAACAGAAGCAAAGGAAAGAAATGCTAGTAAGTCATTGAGAAATTTTAAAAAGAGAGTACATAGGTCAAGAGGAGTCTAGCCCCTTCTGGTGCCACTGAGAGCTTATTCATCAGACTGGTGGTACAAGGGAAATGGCAGCCATGCCTCAGGGCACTGGGCTCCAAAATGAGAAAACCATCTTCCTAAGGGCTGGGTATGCGGCTTCCTTCAGACACCAAGAATGGACATGTCAACTCCACATAAAAGCCAAAACTCGGTTTTAGAACCCAGCCTTCTATACAAAAAGAACTAAGAATGCCTTGGCTCTTGGGTATAGCCTCTTCTCTGGATGAAAGGGTTGTGTACACACCTGTCTCTTGGGGGCTCTGGCATTGTGTCCCAGATTCCTAGCAACCCCTTATTTTGCAGTGTAATGTGATCCCCAGAGACCTCAGCCACTTTATCTGTCCTGATACGCCAGTCGTCGCGCCCCCCCCCCCCCCCCGAGAAGCATGTATCACACCTGTATTAAGTTAGGCTCTAGGCTCAAAAGACAGTAGTGGTAGGAAGCTGGTCCCAGTATAGAAATAATGAGCAGACCAACCACAACTTTAAATCAGTTTATTGACACAGTAACACAACACACTTGCCTCCCTAACACCCCCACCCCCTCACCCAATCTAGATCTCTCCCCCTTAGAACAAGCTGTTTCTTGAAAACAGAAAAGGGCAGGCCACTTCTACAACTCCAGTCCCACCCCTAGGCCCTGTGGAGCAGGGTCTCAGGCACTAAGAACCTATCAAAGGGGTGGGGAGTGGGCAGTTAGCACTATACTTAGGCAGAAGCCTCCAGTCCTTAAGAATAGATCCCCACAACCCTAAGGACCTGAGTTGCCATTCCTCTTCCTCTCTGCTCCTTGTGACCCTAGGAAGACGACACAATGGGGCCTGGGCCTGCAGCCAGGAGCAAGAACTCCAGGCTGTGCTTTGAGAATTAAGAGTTTGGCTAGTGTTTCTTAAGGTCCAGGCACCACAAAAAAAGCCCTGGTGGTGGGAGTGAACTTCAGTGCCCCTATTTAAAATGCATTGATAACATTAAACAGATTAAGCCAGCTTAACCAAATGCCAGAACAACACTAAGCTGTAAAGAAGCGGGGGGGGGGGGGGGGGGGTGTCAGACCTGCTTTCTCCAGGCCAGATTCAAATGCACACAGAGAAGCCCAGTGTCAAAAAACTCAAGGACACTGCCCAGGGGCTAAACTCAGGAGCCCTTGGGGTGACAGGAAGCAAGGAAAGAAAATACACAAGTCTCAAAAACAACAAAAAAAGGAAGCCCAGCAGCTAGGGAACCTGACAATGCTGCCCACCAGCCCTCCAGGCCTTGCCTTGGACCCAGACAGTCCCTCCCCATCTAGGCAATGTCCTCCCCTAGGCTAAATAGAGCACATCACACAGCGCAGTTAAAAAGCTTCTAATGCCAGTTCATAAACATCTTCATTTACTATTGGTGATTACATGTGAATAATATGTTTATACTGTTCTTTATGGAAAACAATTTCAACGAGTCAACTCCAAGAACACAATAGGCAACCTTCACCCTGAGCCCCTGTGCGTCCTTCCCTAGACAGCAAGGAGCCCCCTCCTCTGTCCCAGGGCTGCCTAACTTCTCTTTCCCCACTGTGGCTCTTGGGCAAAGCATCCTCTATGACTGTTAGTCCTCATCAGACAAGTTCTGGTCCAGGGGGTAAACCATGAACATCACATCTGGCCGAGGGGGAACACAGGGATGGCCTGGACGCACAATCTCAAAGCCCAAGAAGCTGAAGGTCTTCAGGAGTGGAGCTGCAGAAGATACAAGTATAGAAAGGATTCTGATAAGAAATACAAGAATATGCTCAAATCAAAACAAAAATAGAATAAGCACTAGGCCTTCACTAAATGACGCTTCAGCCACAACCCCCCAAGACTGCCCAGGTTTGTATGGTAAACTCAAGGGCCCCACCTCACTGCACAGGAGACCCCTTTTCCCCTCCCCAGTCCCCCATTTTCTGGGAAGTAGGTCTCAGGCTGCTTTGACTCCTCACCTCTGTCTTCCCGGCCCTTCCTGAAGCAGATGAAGACGTAGTTCACTTTCATCTTCTCTTCAGCAAACTCTAGCAGTGCTAACAATCTGCAAGAAGCAAAGAAAACTCAGGCCACTACTACCTCTCTAGACTTCCCACCCACCCACCCCACCCCCCAAAAAAGGCTTTTCTCAGGCTTACAGCCACATTATTTTATAAATAGAGAAACTTCATGGAGGAGGCTCCTATTTCAGGATCTCGGGAGCCCTGAGTTCAGAAAAACATAAGACACAATCTAGAAAAACAATCTTCCTAGAACAGGGTTTCTTCCTCTGAACCAACTTAACAAATGCAGTTCATAAGACAGCACCGGGACTAGGAAAAGAACCCAGTTTTTCAAGGGCCTTATAAAGTTGCCAAGTTTGATAATGATCACCTGCTACAGAGAGGGATTCTGGGCCCTACTGCTACTGAAAAGGTTTCCCTCAAGAAGTTGGAGCCACTCAAGAGAAATCCATCCTCAGAACTGTTTCTCACACACCGGGCTGCTTGGAAAGTCTTTCCCAATCCAATGAAATCCCACCAGATTTCTGAGCTTCCAGGCCTTTTATCTGCACCATTGTATGGTGGCTAAAGGAGGATTTAATGTCTGTGGAAAAGAGTGAACTATGGGGCAATTAATGACAGGGATTTGGTTAATATGATAATGACCTGCTTTAATTACAACCCAGAGTAGGCCTGTTTTACTGGCTAAAAATAACCTGCCTGTTAAAAAATGGTACCTACTTGGGAGACCTAGAGCTAAGAAAGCAGACTAGACTCTGTTCTCCCCAATAAGCATATAACCTTTTCTGGAATGGGACCCCCTTCCCCATTTCCTCCTTTCTCTTCTCCAGTCCTCGCTCCTTACCCTTCTTTGCTCCCATCAGCTAATAATCCATCTGGGATTTCTACAAACAGGCTCTGGCTGGACAGGACTGCATCCCAGGAAGAGACCTTCACCTCGGTGACCTCATACTGGAAGTGGACGATGTGAGGTTTTCCATCGTTCACAGGGAGGTCCTGAGTCACAGTGAGCTTCTCGTCCTGAGAGGAGAGCAGGTCAGGGGACCCTGTCAGTACTGTATCATAGGCTCCCTCACCTAGGTGGTACTGGGAGTCCCAGAGTAGCATGTCGGACAGAGGGCACACTGAAAATGTAGAGCTGCACTCTGGCTACATAGAGCCATCAGTGATAGGGCACTCAGGCCGGTTGATATCAGCTAAAAGCCAGTGGAGTGGGAAGGGAAATATTTACCCAGTGTCCACTAGATGCCAAGTACTGTACAAGGTGCTTTCCCATTTTTCAGTCACCACAATAAGCGCTTGAGGTAGGCATTATGATCCCCATTTTAAATCTGAGATATTAGGGGCCCAGAACAATTAAGCAACTGGCCCAACACTCCACAGCCCAGTAAAAGGCAGAGCTAAGACTCAAATTAGGTGTTCCTGACTCAAAGCCCATGCTTGTCCCCCCAACACCATGCTCTTTCCCTTTCCTCTTCGAAAGAGAAACATTAGAAACAAATGAGGATATGTTTGAGGGCTTGGCTAGGGCCCAGATCAACCAAAGCCTGCTTCCAGGTGGCTACAGGGTCCATGCTGTGTCCCCTGGCAACAATCTCAAAGAGACCAGGACTCATCACCCTGCCAATGCCAATCTTAGGAAGAAGCTAAACCAACTTTTGCACCTCAATCACAGGAGATTAAAAGCCAGCAAAGGGCTGGCAGTGCCAGCCCAGATTACTCCCTGGGCAGAGTCCCAGGGTTCTCGAAAGCCCCTGGGCTGTGCCCTCTGCTGCACACTACTCTTCCCTTTCCCAGTTAGGCTGGACAGAAGTCAGAATGCCAAGGGGAGAGGATAATGGGTAAACTCCTTCTGGCCCTTGGTATTTCCCAAGAGAAACTAAAGAAGGAGTAGTACCAGAAAGCTATTATGCCCTTTCCACTTCCCATCCCCTCTCCCCTCCCACTCTGGACCCTGAACCAGCACTGAGAATATGGCAGGGTGTTTTCTTGGTGCCAATATCCATCTAATACTCCTCAACAGCCACACAGCAGCCTCAATTTAAAGTCCTTCCCAATCCCCCTATTGGCCTGGCCTGAGTCAGAAGACTAAGGCAAGTGATCACTGCCTGGAAGGAGCAGCAGCATCGTGGGGTCCGAAAAGGTTCTCTTCAAGTTTTCCACCCCAGGGTCCTCCTTACCTTGTATATTAGAGCTGAGAGAGAAGGATCCCTGCCGCCCCCTCGCCCACCGGGGATCTTCGACAGTGGGTGAGGGGCATCAGGAGCACCACAGAGGCCCCGGAACAATGTGCCTGCAGCACTGGAGCTGGGGACAGTTACTCAAAGGCAAAATACTACTGCAAGAGACAGAGAAGGTGAGCGTGAACACCAAGACTTGAAGATTAATAAACTCAACATCCCACCCCAACCCCTGCCCTGGCTTCCCCTTAACAAGTGCTCTAAAGCTATACTACTTGCCCAGTCCTTTCAACTTCAGCTTTGAGAACTACTTTTGCTCTCTTAAATGGTAGGAACCCACTGTCCTGTAGAGGCATAGGGAGTCCCAGAGGGCTAAGGGAGTCCAGCTGGATATGTGACTAAAGGATCACCTGTCAAACACCAAACAAATCTCTGATCTGTGGTGCTGGCAGACCTTGGGAGGAACTAGATCCTGGTTTGCCTGCTAGGCCTAGAGCCCTGTACTCTCCTGCAGCCACTTTCCTTACCCCAACCATATCTCAGCAACCTGTGTGGCAAAATCACAAAGCCTATACAATCACTTTAGGCTGGAGAGGCATGCGGGCCTCAGGAAGTCACGTGGACTGGGTACCATGTCCCTGAGGAACTCCCAAGGCTACTTTTTCAGAGAGGCCTCCTCCCTGATCTAAACAGAGGAACTGGACAGAAATCACTTACCCAAATCCATCTAGTGTCAAGAACTGAATAATTCCAGGGATTTGGCTCCCAGAGAGGAGATGCACTATAGTAAAGAGTATTACGGTAACTTGAGTTTGTCCCTAGTGTGCCACCACATGCTGGGCTTCCTTGCCCTTCTTTGCTAGAATCTGACCTAGGGATGTGAGTTTAGGTAACGTTGACGTGGTCAGAATGGACACTCAGGTGTGTATATATTGGGGGTGGAGGGGTGAGAAGGGGTGTTGCTAGGAGGCGGTATACATGCTGTGACCTAAGCAAGGAAACCAATAATCACCTCCAGGTATGTGCCCTTACTGGCCACCATGATTTTCAGGTAGATCCAGCAGGGCTCCAAATATACTCCACTGCCTTCTTTGAATCCAATAATGGCTCCTTAGGCTGAGATGTAGCTCACTCCACAGGCCAAGAGCAAATGAAGCAAGGAAAGAGGTAAATTGTCTGTGCATGTACACCATGCATGACTCAGCCAGCTCACCCCACTGTGCACATTTCTTCCCAACTAGGCATTTAATGATGTCATACTGGTAGCCTGAATCAGCCATTGGCGGGGGGGGGGGGGGGGGGGGGGGGGGGGGGGGGTATTTACACCACAGAAATCAGCAAATGCTATAAATCAAGGCTTTTTGCCCCTGAAAACCAGTTGTAAATAAGGTAAAACACCATCCTTCACACTGTCCTTTGCTTTATATGGTATGGCACAGCAAGCTTGATTTGGGTTTTTCACTTAGGCTCAGAGCAACAGAACTGAACCTAACACCTAATGTGGCAATTGTACAATAACCAAAGGAACAGCCCACTGAGACACTTAATACTAAGAGACCTGTATAAGCATTCCAGCTAAGATAAGTCCAAACCCACCACTGCTCTAGCTCAGCTCCTCTGTTCTCACAAGGATTGCAACCAGGGACATGAAATTACACTTGGAAATTTCACTGGGAGATGGTATTCCCAGGGCAGTGTCAAAGGGCCTAGAGCAGAATCAACACCTGGGGGTGATTAGCCACACATACCACCTCCTGACCCCCCCCCCCAGAAAGCCTCAGAACATCCTCATCTCCCCCACTCCTTGCCTCACCAAACTATACTAGAAGGGGCATGACTGAGGACTAAGCTACTGTTTGCAAGTACAGGACTTAGTTACTACTAGGGACAATTAGTTGTTATAATCTCCCCTTCCAGTGTTAAGGGATAATAATAATAGTGTCCAGGCCGAAAAATAGTAAGTGTGGGAGTTTCCCCAGCAAAGGGATACGTATATCCCATGATTTGGTTCCCTTCCCATTCCCTACTGACCACCTCAGGCCTCTAGAGAAAGCTTGCTTGCTTCTATTCGTCAAGCTACCAAGGACTAGACAAACCTCTAGGGTAGACAGATGAGATGTAGCATCATATACCAGTACTGTATGGGTTTACAAATCAACCAGGTCACCAAGGCACTGCAGTTCTAGAATTCTGGTGCTAACTCAACTCCTATTTTCAGAGAAATTCATCTTCAGTAGTCTTAGATGGGAGAGTTACATTCAACCCCTGACCTGCATTCCAACCACCATCTTGATTCTGAGCTAACTTTTACTTTCAAATGGCAGAAGCAATGAAACCAATCCACTGAAAAGATCAAAATAACATGGGTTTTCTTTCTTTATTTTTGTACTCCTAGAAAGAATCTCTAGGGCCTGAACTGTGTTCAGCACTTAGCCATAAGCTCATAATGTATCTGGTGTCCTGATCGCTCTTCTCTTCAAGTAAATGCAAGTCCATTTCTTGGTAACAAATCATTTACTTCCCCAGTCACACACAAAGATCCTGGAAACTCTTTCCTCCTCCCCCACAAAGTCTGCAGAGAAAGCAAGTCTGTATGTGAGTGGGGGCAGAACGGTGTTTCCTCATCCTGATATCCAGTTCCAGTTCCCAAAGAGAAACAGCTGGGGTTTGGGATAAGCTTAGTAGATAGTAGATCACAATAATTAATTATCTTCACCATCCATCATAATGGATGCTTTGCTTTTAGTTACTTTCTGTGAAATGGCAAATTGCTCCTCTCAAAAAAACCTGGATTGTGATTTCTGAAGTGAGAAAGGAAGAGGGATGGGTACAAATGTGATTAAAGAAATTAAGGGGCATAAAATTGCCCAGCAATGGCCTCCTTGTATTGACTTTAGTGTTCAAATCGTATTGTGGCAAAGTATGCCACCAACCTCAACAGGAAACATGAATCCTGGAGGAACTTAAGCCCAAGATAAAGTGGCTTCTAAACACAAGCGTTCCTGTCCCAGGATCCAAACCAGGTTAGGTTTCATATTCAGATCAGTCATGTTTCTACTGGCTCAAATGCCAAATGCCCAGCTTTTTCCACTCCTTCCTCATATCCTGCTCACTCCACCAGGGGGCAGGACTGGTTTAATCTCTACAACCAAAAGAATGATTTAAGAAACTCAGTGAAGAGGCTGAAAATATCATGGCTGACTAAGAAACATCAAATGTATCAGACCAAACCTAAACACCCAGCTGAGCTGGTCCTGCTTTTGGAGAATAAAATATACCATGCTGGAAATGAGGTGTCAGGTATCCAAGTCAATTCGGAAAAAAGATGGGAGATTGGAGTCGATCTGTTAGTGCCTTTTATTTTCTCATTTGTTATCAGACATGCTGTTTGGAAACACTTCTCACGATAACACGAGTGCTACCGACATATCGCATCTTGCTGCCTCTAATTTAAAACATTCTGTGACTGTTGTCTGAAATGTCCTTAGCAGGTTATAATTTCATACACTGGATACAGACAGGCAGTGTATGGAGCAGATGTATTCCTGAGGAATGTTGCTGGTAAATCAGATTTTTATAATTCAAATCCTATTTTTAAACTCCAGAGTGCTTACTATTTAAGGGAAGTAATCTTAAATCTTTTGATAATGTAAAGGACCTCCTGTTAAAAATCACTTCCAGGTGGTGAACACACACACACACACACACACACACACACAACACATAGATAATGTATTACAGAATTGTACACTTGAAACCTATATAATTTTACTAACCAATGTCACCCCAACAAATTTTAAAAAAGAGACCAAAAAAAATCACTTCCAGGGAGTTCCCTGGTGGTGTAGCGGCTTGGGGCTTCGGCGCTGGTGCTGTCAGCGCTGCGGCCTGGGTTCGATTCCCGGTCGGGGAGCTACCCACATACCAAAAAGCAAAAAAAAAAAAAAAAAAAAAATCACTTCCAGTTGACTTTATGTCAGTTTTGATTTTTATATTTGCTCAAAGCACAGCCTGCTACATAGAGATGTAATATAAAAGTAATTCTGTGGCTAACTTCCATTCAGCTAAATCTAACAAATACTTGAATTCATTTCTCCTTCATATACTTCTGATCATGTTTCACTTGAATCAATGGCCTGAGCTTGTTCAAGTCTGTACCTTTCTCTCTGGTTTCCATTACATGTCAGAGGAGGGTCAGATGGCCTTGGTATTAAATACCATACCAGTATCAAGTGAAGAGTCCTAAAAACCACATTCCTAGGCATTCTACATTCACTCCCCTTTCACCCTCTTCTGACCCATCCCTGTCCCTGACCCTGCCTCACAGAACACTCTAGGGTGCTCTGACTTTCCTCACACAAGCTGCTCTTACTCTTGAGACTAGGAAGGTCTCTGATGACTAGTTCCTATACAAAGAGAGGCCAATTCAGGGCTGCTATCACACTGAGCTATAAAGAAATAGGAAGAAAGGTGAGAGGTGATGGCCATCTCCAGTCCAGTGTGAGCATAGAGGCTGATTTCCAGCTGCCAACTCCCTTTCCACATGAGAAAGGGGCCCTGGTCAGATGCCAGACATAAATCATTTCACTAGGGCTATTCTGTGTGCCAAAGGGAGTCTACTTGCTAATAAGCATTATTATAAAGAAAATGACATCATCACTGAATCACAGACTGAAAGCAAAACTGGGTTTTGGTTGATTATCCACAAGGAACGTACTTATGGTAGCAGCTAGAGTATCTGCCTCTGAGGTTTATCTTACACAGCTGATACTGGTCTATCTTCCACCAAAGGTAGGCACAACTATACACACACATACTATCAGTCTGATGAACAGCCAAGTAATTATGCTTCAAAATAAGGCCGTAAATTTACATTTTAAGTACCTCAATCTAGTTTGAATAGTAAAGTCATCCCTCAAGCAGTTACAGCCTCTCTTCCCACGATAGAATCACTTCACTGTTTATATAGCATCAAAAGCCTAGGAAATTTTCTTAGGGCTTCTCTTATACAAAGCATTTTATCCTGTTGCTAAAAGAAAACTACCTGTTTTATTCACTTCGCGTAATAAAATTCTTGCTCACCTACTTGGCCATTTCAATTAGGCTTCAATGCCTTCTGAATCACGGCACCAACTTGAATCAATACTACATGCTGTTTCACAAAGGGATGAATTACTCATTTTTTTTCCCTAGAAACTCACATATGTAACATTCATCTATCCCACTCCTCAGTCCTCTTTTTTATATTTCTGAGCAGCTAAGGCTAAATTTGGATTTCTTGGCAGAGTGAGGAATTACTATTATTAGTTCACACTGCTTTCTGAAACATACTTCCAATGTGGGGGGATTCCTGACTATACCAGGGAGTCTCTCTCTCTGTCTCTATAGGATGACCTTGAAGGCACATCATAGAAAAACTTGCTCTCCCTACCATCCCACACCCAACAAGCCATAGTGCCAAAAAATAAGGATTAACCAAAACAAAATTCTTTGGGAGACAGAAATTCCATTACCCAGGGAACCACTCAGTGAAGATGCTCCCAGTAACTCTGATGTGCTCTTGTGACCTGCCCACCCACCCCAACCCACCTCCGGCAAAAAAAACCAAACACCTGTAGAACCAAATGCTTTTCCTCAAAGACCATCAGACACTGATTGATTATAATATGGATATCAAGCCAGGGAGAGTTCTCCACATACTGTACTGTCACAGCTATTAAGCAGACCTAGACAGAGACTGTCTTCCTGCCCCCGCAAATCTAGGAAGAGAAAGGCCATGAAGCTTGATTTCCTTGGATTTAAACCTCATGTTCAAAAACTAAAATAAAAGTGCTTGTACTTGTGCTTTCTTCCTTCCCCAACCATCAGAAATTTTGACATTTTGGAGGTACTAATCAGAACAAAACTGGAAAGGAAGAGCCTTGTTTTCAAAACATAATGCAACTCCTCTGCAACTATTTCTTCCAGGAAACCAAGCCTCCACCTCTTGAGTATTTCCCTGGAGCCAAAGAAGCTGGAAGACCCATCCCCCACCCAATAGGAGTTAAACTCCCAGCCAGCTCCCCGCTCTGCGGATATAAAACACCAAGAACACTGAGGGGGAAGAACATCCGGCTCTTATTGGAATCCCTGGTTAGGGCTCTACCAGGATTCCTTTTAGAAAGTTAAGGGCAGGCCAAAGGAGTCTGGGAAACATGCTATGGAAACAGGATTGCTGTAACTCAAAGAAACCAGACACCCTGCACACACCACCCCACCCCCAGGCCAAAGTGGAGGGGCCTGATCCAAGGGCTAGCTCCAGTCCCGGCCCTGGCAGGCAAGTTGGCTCCTCCCTCCACCTGCCTGTCATACAGCCAAGCCCCTCAAATTACCAACACACTAAGCAAGGGCCCTGGAGACAAGCAAGCCTGTTTTGCCACTTAGGAAGCTGGAAGGAATCTGCAAGTTAAGCAAACCCAACCCCCTCTTTTGACATACAAGCACAATGGCTAGGCTAGAACTAGAACTCAGGTGTCTCAACTTCACAGTCAATAAAGACTCATGTTGGTCCCAAGTGCTCATTTCTCAGGGCTTAGCCTGCAAAGGACATGGCACCTAGATCAGCTCAGTCTCCAGGACTCGAGAATGCCTGCCAAGACCACACCACCTTCCAAACCCCACTACTACAAGACAAAAAACATAAGAACAGAATATCCAGCTCTCCAATCCCGTTCATGGGTTTTCACAGGTTCCTTTGCTTCCCTCCACCCTGCACTTCATCCTGCCCTCTCTCATACCTGTTCTCTATCCCGGGAACACACACAGCCTTCTCTATAAGTAACACCTTTTGCATCCAGCACCATCCATATGTATATCCACCTCCACCTCCTCAGCTCCAGAAGGGCTGGGTTAGAGAATATAGAATAAAAGGGGAATACAAAGGGAGATAGACATGGAGAGTCTCAGAAAAGGAAAATACAAGAGCAGAATGGACTGTAGGTAAAGAGAGCTTGGGAGGTGGGGTAATGGGTCAAACAGGACCATAACAAACCAGGAAATGAAGAATGAATTTTCTTTCTGTATGTAGGGAAGAAATGGAGAGGTGTAGGGACTAGATAAAGAGTAAGAATGAAAATGGCTAATGGCTGAGAACTGAGTGATTCAAGGTAGGAGAATTTAAAAGGCTGTTGTATCTTGGGTTTTTCTGGACAGTACCTGGGAGATAGTAACTGAAGACAAGGCCCTTTTCAATAGAGAAAAGGCTGACACCCATGAAAGCAATATGATGGGAAGGGTCTTCTGGAGGGTGGGGGAGGAAGGCAGTGTTTCTCAACCCTGCCTGTACATTAGAAAGAATTACCTGGGGAGCTTTAAAATATATATTAATAACCAGGTTCCTCCCTAGGCCAGTTACACCAGATCTTTGAAGGTGGGGCCCGGGTGATTGATTTTTCAAATGAGCAAGCAGGGTTGAGAAACACTGAGACACAAGAAAAGCTGAAACCCCAGCTGGACTATTAAAGAATGGTACCGTTGGAGTTCCCTGGTGGTGTAGTAGCTAGGCTTCAGCGCTGTCAACATTGCGGCCTGGGTTCAATTCCCAGCCAGGGAACTACTCACATATAAAATAAAAAAAAGAAAGAAAGAATGGTACTGCTAAGTTAGAGACCATTTTAGTGAGAAGGAAGCACAAGTTTGAGAGGAAACTTGAGGGACAGAGCACTATGTAAAGAAAAGCAATAAGGAAGGCTATGTCTGTAGGAGGAACTAAAGTCTAGTTTTGGACAGATCAAGGCACAATTTAAGGAGGATATGCAGGGAATGGATCTGCTGGCAAAACAATGAGGCCCAAGTGAGGGGAAGAGGCCATAAGACCAACTCTTGGGAAAAAGAGTCTGGTGTGGGGGACAAATGAGCTTCAGACTCATTTTGGAGGGGGGCAGCAACAAGTCTAGGGAAAAAGGAGGAAGACAATTAGAGCTAAATTTTAAATGGAAGTCATTCTGACGTAAGAGAGAGAAGCAACTGGGGTTAAAAACTGTGGGAATCGGGAAACCGTGGAACATTTTCAAAGAGTTTGGGGCAGAAACGTGCAGTATGTTTTGTGAGAGAGAGATGGAGGACAAGCGCTGCCTTGGAGAAAAAGAGGAGAGGTAGGAAAACTGAAGGATGAATCCTGCCTAGTTTGGGCAGGGGCTATTTTATATATGATGTAAGTTTAGAAACCACTGGTTCTGTTTCAGGAAGATATGCAGCCTTTCCCATTTACAGGGGAAGGCAGGGATCAGGTTTTTGAGGAAGGAAATTTGCAATGGCCCAGTGTCCACAGTTTGGAGGGACTGGAGGTAGGGAAAGAGGGTAAGGTTTCAATAGAAACCAGGGTGGGCTGAGTTCTGTGATGTAATGATTGAAAGACAGGGTTCAGTTAAGATGGGAAGAGTAAAAGTAAAAATGAGTTCCAGCTCAGAGTGTTTAAAGGGCAGGAGTGTTTAGAAGAGTGCTGCGGGGTGGACCCCATTAGGGGAACAGGATGGAAGATACGAACGAGTCAAGCCCAAAGGGTAAGAAAATAAAGGGCATGAGATTGGGAGACAGGGAAAATGGGGCCTAACTGGGAAAGGGGTGTTGAGGGAGGAAGGGAGAGAAAAGATTAAGCTGGAGTGAGGAACCAAGGGTTGCTGGGCATCACTGTAAAGACCACTGGGCCTAAAGAGAGCGGGTGGGGGTAATGGGTCCAGTTGAGAACTGAAGGATGAAGCCCGACTTGGGGTGGAGGGGATGGCCGTGGTAGGGCCTGGTTGGAGGGTGCAGTTTGAATCAGGGAAGGGATTCAAAGGGTAGGGTTAAATGACTTAAAGGGGGAGGAAGATTTGGCGAAGATGGGAAACAATTTGGAGAATCTGGATGAGGGAGAAAGCCCACTTTAAGAATGGGGCACCGTTCGGCGGAGCTAAAGGGAAATAGGGGCTTGAATGGAAGGTGGGGTTCCGATTTGTGGGGGCTTTACAGGAGGAGAAGGCCCGGATGAGGGGGATGGGCCAGCCTGGCGGGAGGGGGACTAAAGAACGGAAGGAGGCCCGCTTGTGGGGATGGGGCTCGGACTAGGGTAGCGTGAAATGGGGAAGGGACCCAGTGCAGGGCGGATGGGGCCCTGCTGGCGGAACTGGGACCAGCTGGTTGGTAGGGGAGGAGGCCCTCTGGAGCAGATATGGGGAGGATGGGGGCGGGGAGCCTGGGCCGGGCCGTTACCTGTCCTGGGTGTTTATCATCCTCGGCGGCTCTGCTCAGGGTGGGAGGAGGCGGCGCAGGGAGTGGGTAAGGTGGATGAGTGGGTGGGTGTGGGGTCGCGCGCGCGGGGCCGATCTCTGCGGGCTAAGTCCCTGTCAGGCCGCGGGCCCAGAGCACTCCTCCTGCCTCAGCGAGCGCCTGCCTCCAACTGACCCTCCCCGGCCGCCGCCGACGCCGCCGCAACCGCCCCGCCCCCGAGTGCCTCATCTGCATAGCCCCACCCCAGCACCGCGCGGTGTCCTGGGAAACTGGGGCCCACAACAAAGGGCAAAGCACCGCCCCCACCTTCGCGCAGGCGCACATCAGGATCCGGTAGCGTGAGGTGGGGCGGGGGTCCGGGTGAGGAGGAGTTTTGGGGGTTGGATGTGGCCGTGGCTGTGGTAGCGGTGTGCTAAAGATGCGTCGTATTTCAAATAGAGTTTTCTGAGCTTTCACCCGACCTAGACTTTGTCCCTACTCCTTGTTTGAGTGGGGCCAAGCAGGGCTGTGCCATTTGTAGGCCCTGGGAGGATATTTTATTAAAACAAAATCTGAATTCTAAGAATCCTAGAGGCATGTTACCGCTATTCTCAGACTGAGCCCAAGCCCACAGATCTCATTTACCTCAGCTCATTATGCAGATCAATAACCTCAACTATCAGCTGAGATCAACAATCTCTGCACTTTGAAGACAAATGTATCTCGGGTCAATGGTCAAGGCCTGACGCTGGTGGTCATCTGAAGCAAAATCTCTGGGTCAGGATCACAGTCATCGGAAGGCAGCGGTGGAAGCCACCATCACTAACTTGTTCACAGTCACTTTAGATATAATCATGCAAGGTTACAATAACCTCCATTCACTATTGGTGCTGGTCCTTATCTCAGATCAGTGACAATTACTGGTGCAGGGACCTCTCAGATCACAATCAGTGCAAGTCACAATCACAGGCAGTTCAACACAATCATCAAAGTTCCCGAGGCTATTCGTAGTCCATCTAGATTGCAAACAGGCTATTCATAGTCCATCTAGATTGCAAACAAGAGAGGTCACATTATCTTACTTTGTGTTACATCACAATGAAGCACTGCTGCCTCCAGTCCCATTCATTTATTCATCAAATAATTACTGAGCAGCTACTTACTGTGTGCTCCAGGCACGTGCTAGAGTCCAAGAATACTCAATGATCAACCAGGCAAAGTTCCTGCCTCAGATGTCATAACCTGGTCAGAGGGAGAAACAGGCCATCACAATATGAGCTAAGAGATCCATCTGAGGGAGACCACAGAGAAAATAATAACTAGGCAATGAAGGATGGCTTCATAGAAAGGCTGATCACAATCACCCCACAGAGGTCACTATGACCTTCATAATAGCCCCAAATCACAAATATTCCACATTAGAACCATCTCGGGACACCATTACATGACTTGACAAACAACATACTTTTGGTTTTTAGATTATGGGGATGCAGGGATGGAAGAAAATTTGAACCTGCCAAACTAAAGCCTTTTCAGCAAAAATGGAAGTGGTAAATGATACCAGAATATCACTAGATATTTAAGCAAGGCTGATTCAGTTTAGATCCTCCACCTTGTCCCCTTGGCTATCTCTACCTGTTCTTCCAAGTTCAAGCTAGCTGTGTTCTTATGTACATTAGTAAATAGCAGAAATGAACAATTAAACCCAGCACCGATCCACTCTATCTCATTGTCCCAGAGACATGGGCAATTTTCCTGACCCTAAAAGGCAGCTAAAATGGTTCATTTCTGCCAGCCCATCCCCAGACAAGTTACCTTTTGGCCTGAAGAACAGTTTTTGACCAATTGATCAGCAAATACGAAAAACTATGTCAATAATAGTGACCACTTTTTGAACATCATGCTAAAGCACTAATTTTTACAACAGTTCCTCACTCCCATTTTACAGATGAAAACCTCAGGGAGATTTTGCCAACTAGTATTTACTGAGAGCCTAGTATATATACCAGGCAAATTAACTTACTTGCTCTTATTCAAAGCTAGTAAGTGGTAGAGTTAGAATTGAGACTCAGAGTTGCCTGATCCTGTGCTTTGTCTGGACTCACATGATGGAGGAGTGGAAGGTCTCTGTCACAGTTTGCTATGTGAAGGAGTGACCACCCTGATGGCCACCTGGCAAGCAAGTGAAAAATTCACAAAAATGGGGACCCACTTTCCTCCAAATGTGCTGTCCAATATGATAGCCACTAGCCACATGTGGCTATTTAAATTTGAATGAATTTAAATGAAATAAAGTTAAAATTTCAGATCCTCAGTCCCATAAGCCACACTTCATGTGCTTAATAGCCACATGTGGCTAGTGGTTATAGTATTATTGCACAGTGCAGATTTTTCATCAACACAGAAAGTTCTGGACAGCACTATATCCCATCATTTCCCTATCCCTATTTACCTCAGTCATCACCACTGGTTTGAGCTCTGTCTCATTCATTATCACTTCCATCCTTGTCCTTACACTGACAGTATCCTGTCTTGTTCCTGGTTCCCTGTCCCCAGCCACATCCTTTCCCTATACACTCTGCAATCTGTGATCAGCAAATTCTTCCAAATCCTCAGGCTTTTCCCAGGATGCTACCTTCACCTTTTCTCCTGACCTGAAAAGTAGCTATCCCCTATGGACACACTGCTTCTTTAGCATCCCTCTTAGATGAATGCTATTTTCCTCTCACTCTCAGGTACCTCAGGGTTAGGGGATAAGTCAGTATATTCCTCTCCCACCCCCAATGCCATTTCTAAAACCCTCCTACAGTGCTGAAAGAAACAAAGAACACAGTCAGTAGTTTAGTGGTTACCTGAGGGTAAAGACGGAGGGAGATGGCGGAGGAGGGAGGAGTCAAATATATGGTGGAAGGAGAATTGACTGTGTGGTGAACACAGAAGCATCACATAGACGATGATTACTGTAGAATTGTACACCTGGAACCTATGTAATTTTTACTAACCAATATCACCCCACTAAATTTAATGATTAAAAAAACCCGATTATTGTATTCCAGGGTAGTATTTTGCATACAGATACCATTATTGATTTCTAGAGTTACACTTTTAACTCATAAGCATAATTAAAAGAATTAAAAAAACATTTATATAGATATGGAATTAGTACTGCCCGCGTATAATGTGCATCTTTATTTTTCTCTCACAAATTTGGGCAAAAAAGGGTGCATTATACACAGTAAAATACACTATGTGCTCCAGGCAAGTGCTAGAGCCCATCCCCACTCCCCTTTTCAAGAACCTGGCTTTTAGGATCTAATCTTCTCTTCAGCACACAAATATGCTCTCCAATCCTTAAAAAAATAATAACACAACAATTCTGAAAAAGAGTTTGGCAGTTCCTTAAAAATGAACCATGTAGGAGTTCCCTGGTGGTGTAGTGGCTTAAGGTTTCGGCACTGGTGCTGTCAGCGCTGCGGCCTGGGTTCGATTCCCAGCCAGGGAACTACCCACATACAAAAAAGAAAAAAAAGAAAAAAAAGAACCATGCAACTACCACATGACCCAAGAATTGCATTCGTGGGCATTTATCCCAGAGAAATGAAAACTTACGTTCACAAGAAAAAACATGAGTTCATAGCAGCTTTACTCATATAGCCAAAAGTTGGAATCAACCCCAGATGTCCTTCAGCAGATGAATGGTTAAACAAACTGTGGCACATCCACACCATGGAATACAACTCAGCAATTTGCAATTTGCAATTTTAAAAGTATATATATATATATATATATATATATATATATATATATATACACACACACACACACACACACACACACACATGTGATAAGTTTACACTTAGGTAAAATCACATGTGTACAAGGGCTGTCCAGAAAAAATCCAGCAATAAATGCCTCTATTTTTCATATTACATGGCTGGATGCTTTCCAGACTGCCCTCGTGTATATAATGAAAATGTGCTTAGGAACAACAACAACAACAACAACAACAAAAAGCTATGAGTTAGGTTACAAGGCAGGACAGTATTCTAGTCTCTAGAAACTGCTTTTGCAGGTATGAGAGTGACAAATTCAAAGGAACACAAACAGGTGACTATAAGGTGACTATATGACAAGAGTAAAGATGGCGGCTGGAGGAGAAAGGAGTGGATCCTATTTAGAGACTCTGTGTCTATAGGATCTCATCCAAAGAAGCTATATGGTGCCATTTGGTTCAGACAAATCTGAGCTTGGCACTTGCTGGCTGAATGACTTTGGACTAGTCACATGGCTATTGAGGGCCTGTCTCCTCAGTGAAAAACAGAGGCTGTGGCACCTGCCCTCTAAGACTGCCATGGGCTTAAATCAAATAGTGTATGTGAAAGCACCTAGCCAAGCATCTAGAAAATGTTCCATAAATGTAAATTCAGTCTCTCTGTATAAAAATCTGCTTAAAAAATATCTGATAAAAGCTCATTTGTAATGATAAAAGTCATGAGTGCTTACTGATGCTCAAAAAGAAAGAGAGGGAGCACAGGGAAAGGAGAAATGAAAGAACGAAAACAAGCATCATTGACCACCTTTAGAGAATTTGAAGAAACCACCTCATTTTTCTGAGAACTGATAAATAAAAGCAGAGAATCAAGTCGAGCATTTAAGTTGCCTTTCTTATATGAGCTGTACTTCAGGTTAACGAAATTGTTGATGTGAGATAATTATTCTGAAAAGTGGTTAAGAGTAATAAACATTCAACTTGATTTTCTTACAGACATGCCTCAAGGGAACCAATTAGGTCATAAATGAAGAAGGAATAATAGAACATCACTATTTTTGCAAACCCTTAATGAGAGCATGATCCCCAATAGCTGTTAATGTTACAAAGGAGAGAGATACATGAAGGTTATGTGCCTCCTGATGAAAGGCTACATCACCACCTATCGAGTATTCTAGACAAAAACATTAATAACCTGATTCAGAGCAAGCCTTCATATCAAAACACAATTTACAGAAAATAAAAGGAGACAAAGGAATTGTTAAAAGGTACCATGGGAAATACGATCAGCAAAATCTGGAATGTGGGAAATTTCAAAAGGACAAAAACTATTCTTCACCAAAAAGGGTGAAGAGGATCTGTAGATTCAAACAAATTTAAGCAACTTATCCAACAACTGTAACCAGTGGCCCTTTTTGGATGGTGACTCAAAGAAACAAACTGTAAAATATATATTAGGGAGGGGAGTTCCCTGGTGGTATAGTGGCTTAAGGCCTTGGCGCTGGCGCTGTCAGTGCTATGGCCTGGGTTCGATTCCCAGTCAGGGAGCTACCCACATACCAAAAAGCAAAAAAAATATCTATATATATTAGGGAAATTTGAACACTGATTTACTGATAATAAGAAATAATTTTTATAGGGGGGTGGGCAAAAATAGGTGAGGTAGTCAAAAAGTACAAATGTCCAATTATAAGATAATTAAGGGAGTTCCCTGATGGTGTAGCGGCTTAAGGCTTCGGCGTTGGCGCTGTCAGCGCTGCGGCCTGGGTTCGATTCCCAGTCAGGGAGTTACCCACATACCGAAAAGCAAAAAAAAAAAAAAAAAAAAAAAAAAAAAAAAAAAAAAAAAAAAAAAAGATAATTAAGTCCTGGGGATGTAATACACAGTACAGTGACTATGGTTAACAATGCTGTATTGTATATTTAAAAGCTACTAGGAGAGTAGAGAGTAGATCTTAAAAGTTCTCATTATAAGAAAAAAGATGGGAGTTCCCTGGAGGTGTAGTGGCTAAGGCTTCGGCACTGTCACCGCTGCGGCCTGGGTTCGATTCCCAGCCAGAGAACTACCCACATTAAAAAAAAAAAAAGAAAAAACATTGTAACTGCATGGTGATGAATGTTAACTAAACTTACTCTCATAATCATTTCACAACATATACATATGAGGGCTGTCTGGATAAAAATCCAGCCATAAATGCCTCTATTTCTCCTATTACATGGCTGGATACTTTCCGGACAGCCCTCGTATATCAAAGCATTATGTTGTACACCTAAAATTAATACAATGTTACATGTCAATTATACCTCAATTTTAAAAAATTATTATTAGCTTTTTAAGGACTGATTATTTAAAAAAGAATCCTTGTCTTTTAGTGATACACACTGAAATATTTTTGCATGAAATGATATGCCTGAGATTAGCTCCAAAAGAACCCGCTGGGAGAGAGTATGGATAAAACCAATAGCTATGAGTTAATGATGGTCCAATCATGCTTTTAACTTTTATACTTATTTGACATTTTCCATAATGAAAATTTGAAAAAAAAATCCTAGTAGCAACAACAACAAATTATAAACCACACCACCTGCCATTCCACACAGGCTGCTCCTGTCCAGGTCACCTGTGGTCCGAGTCAGCTTTCTGTCCTACTGTTGACTTCAGGAATGTTTGACAGAGTTGACCACTCCTTTCCTCTTGGGACACTCTCTCTTCTTTTCCATGGCACTGTCTTCTCCTGAGTGGCTCTCTGGCTGCTTCTCCTCAATGTCCTTTTCCATGTTCATCAACTCTACCTGCCCTCTAACTGTTGGATTTCTCCAGCTTCTAGTTCTTGAGACTCTCCTCTATGTCCTTAGGTGATCTCATTTATTCTCATGAATTTAAATGTCATCTGTGGTCTGATAGTTCCCAAATCCATGTCTCTAGCCTAAAATCCTCTTTAAGCTATAGACACATAGGCCATATGACATGACAAGTCTGGCCTGACATCTCTATTAAGTGGCTCTAACCTCACATGACCAAACCCTTGATTCCACCTGCCCCCTCAAACGTGGTCCTTCCCCATCTTCCCCATATCCAAAAATAACCCCACCACCATCTGCTGCTTAGGCAGGTACCTGGGTGTTGTTAGAATTCCTTTCCCTTACCCCTCCTGCCTTCTCATCTAACCTATCATAACAAGTCCTGTCATTTCTGTCTCCAAAATGATGTATTTATGCTCCAACTCGTCCACCCTGATCCAATCCACCACCATCTTTTGCTCCAATTACTGTAGCCTCCTAATGGTCTGGCTCCTTGTCTCCTTTCTTGCCCTCTTCCAATCCATTCCCCCTCAAAACAGCCAGGGTAATTACTAGGCTAAGTATTTTAAAAATACAGATTGTACTACCACTGTACTCTGAACCCTCCAATGGCTCCCTACCTCACTCACAATAAAATCCTAACTCCTGGCCTCTCCTGCCCACAAGACGCTGCAGCATCTGAGCCCTCCTACCCTCAACCACATCCCTTCTACCTCTCCTTTTCAGGGTCTCAAACATGACATGCTGCTTTCTGCCTCAGGACATTCATTCCTACTGTTCTCCTGGCAGGGACCATGCTTGTTCCGGATCTTCACAAGCCTGGCTCACCATCCTTGAGACCTCACCTAAAGGCCACCTCCTGAGAGAGCCCTTGGAGCATCACTATACCCTGGGCATTTCCTTCACAGCAGCTATCACATCTGTAATTCTTTAGTCAGTTGTTTCTTTGTTCGCCCTTTAGACTAAAAGCTCCATTAGGGTGAGAAGCAAAGAACCTGGGCCATAGTAGGCACTCAATTAATATATTTTTTAATCATGGTAAAATTCAATGAATATTTTGTGAAGCAAAGCTTACAGTAGAGTTAGAGAGATATGATTTACATGTATGAAACAAGTAGGAAGCAAATGCATATGGAAATTAGTGCAAAAGTGAGCTGCTCAGCCTGTGAGTGCAGTATAGAAGAATTAGCATCAGCTTCTTTGTTAATTCAAATACCACCTTCTCCAGAAGCCTGAGGCACTAAAAGAAGACGTTAAAAATAAAGGTTCTGTGAGGCCCAAGCAGAAGATCAGAACTCCAAGAGACAGGCATTTTTTCTTCCGTTCCCTCCCAGGGTTATGCCAAAGCTGCCCGTGGAAACTGTAGGTTGCAGAAGGACATTACCTGAGAGTCAGAAAACCTGAGAGTCCCAACTCTCCCCCTTTACTAATTGTTAGCCTTGGGCAAGATACGTGTGCTCTTTTTACCTCAGTTTCTCATCTAAATTTTGAGGTTGGGGCTCTCAAGACTGTAGGTTTTCAAGTGGCCACAGGTCTGTGGTGGAGCTACACTGGCAAAAATCACTTCAGGGATTAAACCAAATATCAGGAAAAAGAGATTGGTTTTCAGGACCCATGTCACCCATGTGCTGGAACCACATTGGGTGTGGCAGGAGAAGGGTATGAGGGTTGTCCTGTTGTCACCTCCATCGCACTGCCCACTCCCTGAGTCAGGATCCAGGGAGAAGGGGGGAGACTGGCTTATAGAGGCGGCAAAGATTTGTGAGGAGCCTTGGTCCCCGTGGCAGGAAGTGCCTGGCGGAAGTCCAGGCAGTTGAAAGCACTGGAAACGAGAGGGAGCAAGGGACAGGACAGCCTGGGGCGTGGGGTTCCAGGCCAGGCAGCATGTTATTTTAGACCAACAGGAGAAACAAAAGTAGCGTTTCCCACCATCTTCCCAGCCCCAAGAAATTGGAGGTGACTAGCGATGCCTTTGTGTTCCTCTGAGAATGGCCCCCCAGGCCTGTGAGCACTTCCACCCCCGCCTGCCCAGGGCGAGGTGGCTCTGTCCAGAAGAGGGAATGAGGCCTCAGGGCTGACGGGCTCGGTCCCAGTACTCTCTACTTTTTCGTGACTTGCTTTCACTCTGGAGAAAAACTTCAGGAAAAAAATGACCCTTTCTCCCCACCCCCTCCCACTGACCAAACTCTCCATCAAAGCCTGGCTTCAGCTCCTCATACTAGGAATTATACCCAAGCAGGAGTGTGGTCACCCCTGGCTACCACATGGCGGGGTCGGGCCAAACCTAGGAAACGGGAAAGAGTTGTCAGCCATCTGAAGTTTCACGGGGATGGCAAAAAGGTAGGGAGAAAGGTCTAAGGAGAGCCCACCTTCAGCAAAACCAAGTGAGAAGGAGGGGTGTGCACTGGGAGTAGGGCAACCAGGAATTGGAGCCCACAACCTGCAGGACCGGTGCTGGGCCCTGGGCTTGGTGCCCGTTCTCTGATCTGCCGCATTGTTCAGCTATTTCCTTCCCTGGAAGTAGTAAGCGGGTGGAGGGCCGGGGATTGCATGGTGAGGAGTAAATGGAGCAGGGTGGAGCTTCCACTGGGGGCGGGGCCTCGGGTCCATTCCCATGACCAGCTGCCCTTCCGGCTGCCCTGGGACTGCGTGGGAAAAAGGTCTTGGAAGTGCTGGGGACCGTGTGTGTATGTGTGTTTTCATTTGTGTCTGACTGTCTTGCTTGGCCTTAGTCACAGGACAAAGCCCTTTGAGAAACGGTCACCAGTCTACGTTCCCACTGGGCTCTGCCCTGAGGGAGAAATATGAACCAGCCTCAACGCCTGGGAGAGGGACACTGGAGGCCTTAGGTTCTACTCCCTGGAGGAGTCTTGGTTTCTAGTGGATCTAGATTGGATGACTTCCTGGGTCTATGAGGATGCTTCTGGAACCTTCTACTAAGCTCTCAGCTTCCTGGCAGAGCTCTATTACTAGCTGGATGTTGGAAAGCGGGTGGGAACCGGATGTGGGAGTGAAGTCAACCATTCCCACAGCATCTCTCTAAGAAACACAGAATCCTTCATAACCACACAGACCTTAGTGCCAAGCAGCATGTCAAGAAATTATATGACAGTCCAGGGCTCTGCCTTGAGGCAAGAAGCCTTAAGGCAGAAATCACAAACTAACAGCCCACAGGCCAAATGGATCCTGCAGACACGTGCCTTGTTTGACCAGCACAGTGCCTAAGAAATGTTTGAATAGGCTGACCAGATGTATTGTTTTAAAAAGGACAGAAAACAATGGTACTTTCCCATTTCTTTTTTAAAAACTTGTTTCTTATTTATCTGTTTATTTAGGTTGGTTCCTTGAGGGGGAATCGAACGCAGGCCGCAGCGGTGAGAGTGCCAAAGCCTAGCCACTACACCACCAGGGACGCCCCTGTCCTGTTTCAAATGGTCCATATGGTCAGCCTACTAACACTTTGAATTTAGCCCAGTGAGACTGGGCTGACCATTCGCACCGTGCGTTTGAAATAGGACAGTACTGTTGTTTCAGTCCTGTTTAAAACGGTACATCTGGTCAGCCTATGTTTGAACCAATATTGAAAGATTTCACACAAAAATCCCATTATCTAGCCTCTTGAAAAACCAGAAGATATGACTAACGTTGATACTGTATTCCTGCCAAGACAGCAGTTGATTGGACTGCGTAAGATCTCTCCCTTCCATAGACTGTTGAATTAAAACAAACAAACAAACAAACAAACAAAAGACTGCTCTAGGGTCCACAGTGGTGTAGTGGCTCGGCTTCAGCACTCTCACCACTGCGGCCGGGGTTCAAGTCCCAGCCAGGTAACCACCAGAAAGAAAGAAAGAAAGAAAGACTGCTCCCTTTAGAAAGAGAGCATACGTGGTCCATTTTGCTACAGTCTCCACCGTGCCCCATTGTCCTCAACTCTGAGACTAAGTATCAGTTGCTATTACTCATCACACTTGCATGATTATTACAATTTTTTGTGTCCTTGTCTCTATCAAAAGCAGTGACATAAAAGAAACCAAGAGGGCTCTAGAGAGAATATTCCTACTCAACCAAGTGTATCTGTGAGCAAATAAAGATGAGATTTAGTGTCTTCCCACCACCTTTGTGTACCATCTCCTCCACCTTCCATTGGCATGGTGCTTAATGCCACCTTCTGACAATACTGTGTCACAGGCTTTGTGCCCAAATCAGCCCCTACTCCTTCCCTCACTCCACAATCATAATTCTCATTTTCTCAGTAAGCAAATCCTAGTTGCAAGGCATAAAGTAGTAATGTCTTGGAGAAATCCCCAGCTCATCCCCCCCTACCCAGGTTGCTAATGACCCTGATAAAACCTCCTCAGCCCAGGCGTTCTCTCATGCAGAGACCTGCAGTATGTGCACATGAATGAATGGAAATGCATCTGAAGGAGCTAACACTAAAAATCATGATCACCTCTGGGGAGATAGGGAGGGAACCAGAAATGAAGGTGATGGTCCCAAGCCTATCCATAAAGTTTTAAATTTTTACAAGGAAATTGTTATCATGCATATCTTGCATAATTAAAATGACTAAGAAGCAGAAATGCCTTAGCATAGTAATTGTTAGTCTCACCCTTACTTTTCCAGTTTATCTCAGATTACTCCCCTACCTTGAACTGGCCCACCCGCAGTTCCCTAAACATGCCTATTTCCACTTTCATACCTTTTCTCTCTCTTCTTTATAATCAGAATACCTTTCTTCTCTTCCTCTATCAAGCAAATTTAGCTATATTACTGACAGGCAGTATGTAGCCTGTCAATAATTTAGCTCATGTATGCCCTAAACAAAATTTTATTTTATTTTATTTATTTTTTTTTTTGCTTTCCGGTATGTGGGCAGCTCCCTGACTGGGAATCGAACCCAGGCCGCAGCGCTGACAGCGCCAGCACCGATGCCTTAAGCCACTACACCATCAGGGAACTCCCCCTAAACAAAATTTTAAACGATGTGTCCCTCATTAAAGCTGACTTTTTTTGTCTTTTGTATATGGGTAGCTCCCTGGCTGGGAATCGAACCCAGACCGCAGCGCTGACAGTGCCAAAGCCTTAAGCCACTACACCACCAGGGAACTCCCTCTTGAAATATTTTAATTAAAAATATTTTTTTCCAACCAGGTTTAAATAGTTACAAAGGATGTGATTTCTGGTGTATTGGAAATATTGACATTAAAAAAATAAACAACCTTCTATCCAATGTATTCAGTGGAATCACAGAGACTTGATACCCATCATCAACGATTTGCAAAATACATAAGCAAGCTCTTCTTCAACAGAGGAAAATTCGTATCATTGCATTTTCTCCTTGAACTCATTTTCTTTTCATTTTCCCCATATAATGCTATCCTAATGTCACATAAAATGTATGCTGGGAAATAGTTGGTTGATCATCAAACCATACTTCTCTACCATAAAAGTACATATATATATTAAAATTGTATTTTTTCCTTATTTTGAGTGTCTATAAAACTCCAGAGTTTAAAATTGTCTTCTGAATTGACCTATCATTACAATTATTATTCACTGTTTGTCAAAACAACATAAACATACTGCAAATGTTGATAGAGAATTATTAAACATAGAAGTAAATTTTTATAGGAAATATTGAGATCGACGTATACACGCTGGCTTGAGGTCAGTGATCAGCATTGATTTTTTTCCATATTTCATTTTTATAGACATTAATGTTGAAAAATCTTGTTCATGTAAGTAGGTACACAGGAATGAAAGCAGTTCTGGCAGATCACTCAATGCCACCAAATCATCCAGCAGGTGACAAGTGAGTTTGTTTCACCTCTTTCAACTGTTGAAAGCAAAATATTGGAAAATCTTTGATTTGCAAAAGGATGCATTACCCAGTCCTTTTGGAGTCATTCAGTTTCTCAATACCAAAATCACTATTTTAAATTGTTTTTTTGTTTTTGTTTGGAGCCCCCGAGATTTTTATACACTAAGGCAACATAGCAACGTCAGACTTAGGATGGGAAAAGACAAGTCCTTTGCATAGCATAGGCTAAGTGATGCTGTACTAAGAAGCAAACTCAAAATCTTAGTTACTTAAACAAACAAAGGTTTTTTCCCCCTCCCTCCCCCCATGCCCCAACTCATGATTCATGTCCATTCCAGGTCAGTTGGAGGTTCTTTTTTTTTTTTTTAATTAAGGTATAGTTGTCATATACTCATACAGTTGGAGGTTCTGATCCATGCCATTGTCACCCAGGGATTCAGACTCCACCATACAAAATATCATCAGTCATCATGGCAGAGAGAAGGTAAAAAGGAGAATCAGACACTGGCTCTTAAATGTTTCCACCCAGAAGAGACACGCTTTTGCTTACATTGTATTGGCTACAGCAAGTCACATGGCAAAACCTAACTAAAAGGTGTGAAAATGCCTGGAAATAGGAGAACGACGAAAATGAATGAGCAGCCCCAATGGATACCTCACCTTTCTTTTTGTAAAGTGGGAGACAAGAAATTGTGGAAATGAAGGGAGGAGAGGTATTCTCAGACATAGAATAGTATTTACTGAAATGTGTTCTGGAAATTGATTCCCTTCAACATAACCCTGCCACCTACTCTGCAAAAAGCTTTTTCATATCTCTAGGAGTACCCATGCCCAAGTGTGAAGACCACTGCTGGCTCTGCGAAGACTCCCCTGACCCTATAGATCCAGGGACCCCTCTTGGGTTCCTGCAGTCATTAGTGCCTGTACTATCCATTTGGGAGCTATTGGAAGTTAAGATACATTGTTATATATGTGTCTCATGTTTTCCTAACAAGCTGTAGTCTCTTAAGATGGAAACCATGGGAACTACCCCCACCAAAAAAAGAATAAAGAAAAAAATGATTCCCAGCCAGGGAACTACCCCCCCCCCCAAAAAAAATTTTTTTTAAATAAATAAAATAAAAAAAAGATATCTTCAAGTTTTTATACTGCTTACACTATCTAGCAAGGACAGTCAGAAAATACATGAGTTCTGCTTGATGGCTAAGGTAGTCACTTTTCTCTGTGTGCTTCAATCTTCTCATCTATGAAGTTGGGATAACAAAGCTTGCCCTTACAGATTACAAAAATTCCTCCCATCCTATTCTCCTTTGCCTACCAGGGATCAGCATCTTCACTCTGAATTTCTGGAAAGCTGTATATGATGATGAGTTGTTAAAGGCTCTTGAAAAGGTCTGTGGAAAGTGGGCTTAGGCAGATCATCGGTGATAGATGGTTGGGGGATCTGAGACATGTTGTGTGTGTGAGAGGGTGTGGGGGGTTAAGGGCAGGAAGTCCAGGTGGAAAGTTGCTCGGCAGGGAATGGCAAGCCATACTGCACCTGCAGGGAATGACCTCAGATGCCTCTTTTAACCTCCCAACCTGGATTCAAGACAGATCTGCAACCTTGGCAGAGGGTGATCACAATCCTCAGTCCTCTGCAAGCCAAATCCAATCTTTTTTTCTGCACCTGCCCCTGCCCCCTGGTGGCTTCTGGAGGCATTGCGGATACATTCTGGTTCCTCATGTGGAGATCAGGGTTGTGGGTGAGGGGAAGAAGGCTAATGCTGCTTCTGTTGCAAAAGAAGGGGAAAAAGAGGGAGAGGAGGGAGCCATACCCATGGGTTGCAGGTAATTGAGCACTCTGGGGCAATCTTTGTCTCCAGACTCACCACACAAAGAGAAAACTAGAAGGAATCTTTTGAGTTGGAAACCAACAGTACATGGGCATGATTTAGCACCCATGCAATGGTTTTTACATTTTTTGGTTATTAATAGTTGTTAACATGCAAAATGAGGAATTTTCACATTAAAATTTGAATGTCTAGTTACACTTGAAAAATCAAAATATCAAGCCATATGGAGCCCCCATCCTGCTGAGCAGCAGCTGGCAAGGGCAGAAAAGCCAAAGCCCCTTTCAGTGGGGCATGAGGTCTCCTGCCACCCAGTAGCCTAGGCTGCCTCCTTCAGTTCCATCACCCCCTGCTCCTGCCCTAAGGCCAGAATTTCATGATGGAGAGAGAGCAAGGTACAAAAATATCAGGAAAGGGGGAGTTCCCTAATGGTGTAGTGGCTTAAGGCTTCAGCGCTGGCGCTGTCAGCACTGCGGCCTGGGTTCGATTCCCAGCCAGGGAGCTACCCACATACCAAAAAAAAAAAAAAATCAGGAAAGGGATCAACCAGTCACCTGTGTTTGACTCGCCTCCAGAAGATCCTCACTAAGCATCATCGTCCAACATATATTTGAAGACTTGTGGGGACAAAAAAGTCATTGTGTGTAAGGCAGCCCATTGTACATTCAGATAGCTCTGACTGCTTGCAGAGGGAGGGACCTTCCATCAAGTTTGCATCCCCATGAGGACACACATCTAGAGAGAAGAAGAGACTTGCCTGCAATGTGTTTCAAAAATGAAGCAACCAGTGGCTGGGGCTGGGGAGCTGGGTGGAAAAGGTGAAGGGATTAAGTACAAGTAAGTAGTTACAAAACAGTCACAGGGATATAAAGCAAAGCAAAGAGAATATAGGGAATAATCTTTCAACAACGATGTATAGTGCCAGGTGTGTACTATAGACTAATTGGGGATGGGGGTGAGAATCACTGCATAAATTATATAAATATCTAACACTATGATGCACACCTGAAACTAATATAAAATAATACTGAATGTCAACCATAACCAAAAAATAATAATAAAATGAAGTAGCCAGTTAGCAGGCATGTGTTAGGTACCACCAGATGCCCTAGAGATAGGGAGTGATGGACCTATATCCTAAAGGATCTGGGCAGAGATCAGCAAGGTTTGCACAGGTGAGATCCATGAATGGCAGTGCTGACTGGTATGGTGACACCTGAGAAGAGTGCACTGAAAAGGAACAGTCCAAATTTGAGTTCCCAGATATGAGAAATGAGACATGTAAGCTCTGAAGATACCAACTGTGATTATTAAGCTCTGTGCCATTCCTGGCACATTACTGGGGTCGTGTGGGAGTTTAATCCATGAGATGGAAGGGCACACAGGTAATTGACTTGATCTTCTATGAAACCGACAGTTGGGACACTTGAGTTTTATGTTAGCTCTGCATAACCAAATGAACTTGGGCACATCTATTTGCCTCTTAGGGCGGAGGTCAAGCTTCTTCATCTGTGAACTCAGAGGGTTGAATCAAATTTCTCAAGGCCTTCTGTATCCGCAGTGCCAGCGCAGGGACTGGCTGTCTAGATTATAAACTATGTAACAAATCAAATAGGTGTGCCATAAATATTTGTGATTGGCTGCTGCCTCTGCCTCTGAGAGCACTAGCTAGAACAGAGGCACCCAGGCAGTCCAGATGGACGGACCCTGGAGTAGTCCCAGGCAGAGTTCCCCAGATTGATCCCGGAAGAACGAAAAAGGGGAAAATATCCGTGAGGCTTGTGAGCCTTTTTTACCACAAGAGGGCGCGCCAGCCCCGCCCGACCCAACCGGTCGCTGCGAAGAGGGAGGCCCCATCGGAGACTCCCCGTGTGGTGCTTAGGTGAGCCGAAACCTCACGGTGGGCACCACGGGCCAAGATAAGATACCTGAGATGTAAACACAGGTGAACATAGGACAAGGGAGCAATGAAGGACGGGGGAAGGCAGGACAGGGAAGGAGCCAGAGAGAAAAGGGCTTGTTGAGTTCACAGAGTATGCCTAGAGATCCATCAGGAAATGAGACCTGGGGTGAGGTCACCCAGAAGTCCCCAATACCTTGAGAATAAATTGGATATTCTCCCTGTGAGTATCTCAGACCCTGCACAGTGCCCAGCAAATGTCTTGACTTGAATGCATAAGGAAGATAGGGCCGGGAGCCAGACTGGGTTAGATCCTGAATACCTGAATCTGGCTCATAGGCTCTAGAGAACTATAAAAGAAAGTTCTTTGAAACTGTGAAATGATATTTTGGCAAGCTCTGGCAGATGTAGACACGAGAGATTTAAATATATACATCCATGGGAAGTATGTGCAAAGAAATATTTGGGAGTATGGTCTTTGGGGGAAACCCCAGTGGAGATCATTGCTGTGGGGCCTGTGGCTCCCTCCTTGCTCCCTTTTATGGTGCACCTCCCTCCGTCTCTTCCCTGAGACCCGAGCTAGTTTTCAGCAGGCGCACTCTGTTCGTTCCAGAAATAAGAAGCTGGAGCTGAAGAGACAAACAGGCACAGCTGAGAAGTCTCTATGGTAAGAGGCTGCCTTCACCAAGGGCGGGAATCTGAGAGTTCTGCATGGGAAGCTGAGGTGGGGCCTTGGGGTCAGAAATGGTACCTCTCTCCCTCTGTGCCCACCTCCTAAGTCACCCACATAGCTGTTCTGAGAAGCCAAGCACAGAACCCCAATAACATGGACCCGAGGTAGGGTCTGGGCTCTTGCGGGGAGGAGGGCAGTAGGAAGGCATCCAGGGGCAAAAGAGGAAACTGAGCCATTTGGAACCATGAACGCCTAAATCTCCCCCTTCCAGTTACTATCCACTTACGTAGCTGCACAGCTCAGACCCCCAGACCCCCCAGACCCCAGGCTGTGTCCTGAGGACAGCCGCTACTCCTGGGCACTGAACACAGGCTCTGGCGGGAGCAAATGTTGGGTGAGTGACCCGAGAGCCGGGATGAACGGGTAAGGGGGTGGCCCTTCCCCTGCAGTGACGAGAACCCAGAGCTCAGGGCTTTGGCTTGGCTCAAGGCCCAACACGACTTTGACCCCTCCCCAAACCTGAACTTCTTGTCCACAAAAGGGAGATGGCCATTCCCCAGACCACGTTGTCCCAGGGCAGCCGGGAAGATCAGAGACAGGAGTGCTCCATGGCTACAGCCCGTGGACTCAGTTCCCTCCTTCTCTCCTAGCCCTGTGATGTTAAGTTATTGGAATCAAACTCAACAGGCAGCGTCGTGAGGATTCAGTTGTTCTCACACCGTAATGAGATAATCCGACTCGGATGAAGGCACAGATGCCGGCACACAAATTATCCTGCTCTGGCCAAATCAGGAAACGAGTGCTGAAGAGGTGTCTGAGCTCTGATCAACCTCGTCCAGGTTTTTCCCCTCCCACATACTCCAATGGCGGTAGCCTTTGTTTTCTGTTGGTAGCCTATTTTGTAAGCAGGTTACTAGAGAGGTTTGGGTAACCACTGGTTCTCCTGGTCTCCCAGGCCCTGGCCTTTGTGGGACCCTGTGACCCCGAGTTCCACAGACTCATTTCATTCTGGATGGAACACCAGCAAACCTGGGTATTGAGCCTTCTGTGGCACCTTTTTAACTTTGGTTTCCATAGCTACAAAAGGTAGGTAATAATACCTTTCTTGCTTATCTCATAGGGCTTTTATGAGGATCGCCACAGATAACTGTAAGCAGCGTAAGAATGTATTACTACTACTGTCAGAACTCCGAAATCCCAAATGACTTGATCCAAAGGCTGGAGTTAGATCTAAAGATGCCAAAGTGCCAAAAGCTAGCCCTGGAGGCTGGGATATATTCCTTATGATTACTGGGCCCCTGCCTTCTCCTTCCTCCACCTCTCCTTTGGGTAGAATGAGGGATTAAAATCCTTTGTTGTTGTTGTTGTTGTTGGTTCCCTGAGCAGGGATCGAACCCAGGCCCCAGCAGTGAGAGCCGAAGCCCAGCCACTACACCACCAGGGAGCCCCCTAAAAACCTTTTGAGGACTACGGAGCCACTGGAAAAATAACCAAGGAGTGCATAAGCTAGAATCACCTCAATTTTATTTGTTAAGCATGAGAGAAATATGAAAATGTTCTTTTTAAAATAACCATAGCAAACATTTATTGAAACCTACTACGTATTAGGCACATTCCTGTATTATCATTAACCCTCACAATAACCCTGTGCACATGTAGAGCAGGGAAGGTGGGCTTTCAGGAAATGATATAACCAACCATTCCTTACCTCTTAGACACCTCCTACTGAATTGTGTTGCGTGTTCTCTACCACAGGCAGAAATAGAGAAACACTGTCTTGGTTCTTGGTAAACTGAGAACCCGAAGGGTCCTGCAGGCCCAAAGATCCAAGGTTAAAAGGCCAGAGAGACTGCATAAGGCTAGATAGGTCACTGAGGGCCTTCTCTTTGTCCCCTTGACCGGGGAGCAGCACCCAGTCACTCAGGAAGACATCAGGCCAGGGTGTGGCCTGACAGGAAACCTGAGCTGTAGTCCAGGCCTCCAGAGCCACAGGAAGAGCCATCCAGTATCTGCTGCCTCTCTGCCCCAGTGCTAGAGGGTGTGTGCAAGGTTCTGACAAGACCACAGGGTGGGGGTGGGGGAAGGGGCTGGACTGGGAGTCAGGGGAGTGGAGCTCGCCTAGGCCTTTGTCTGTATGACTCAGCACAAACCACTCCCCTCTCTGTGCTTTAACTTCCTCATCTGTAAAATGGGAGAGGGGACGGGACTGCAGGCACTCCACGCTGGCATTCTCATGGTCAAGGGCCCCACGGAAAACCAGGCAAAGTGGTTTGCTCTAAGATTATGAAGACAACGGTTGAAGGGCACCTGGCCTCACTCACTGACCTCCCTTCAAAGTCCTGTAGGGGCTCCCAGTCACCCAACCCAAACAGAAGCCACAGTGGGAGGGAGCCTGGGGAGGTTGTCCACACTGAGCAGAGGGCGTGGGTGGGCCGGCTGAGGGTCCTTTCCTGTCAGCCCTGGAGTACTGCCAGGGTGGTGATCTGCGCAGCCTCCTTCCCTCAAAGGCCGGGCCCTCAGCTCCTGGAGCCTCACCTCTGTTCCTGAGAGAACACGTCAGGGAGCAGCTCCTGGGGTGGCTTGTGAGGATGGCTCCAAGATAAAAGTCACATCCCTAAACACGCTGGCCAGGAATGGCCCGGTCAGGGAGCCAAGCATCAACTCTGTCCCAGGAGGCACAGAGCAGGCTTCAGGCCAGGGCCCACGAGCAGCCCGGGCCCCCAGGGCCTCCAACAAGCATCCTTTTAGCACCAGCCTTGTGTGTGTGTGCGCGCGCGTGCATGTGTGTGTGTGCGTGTGTGCGTGCGTCCATGTGTGCATATGTGTGTGCGCGTGCATGTGTGTGTGTGTGTGTGAGCGCGCGCGTGTGAGTTTGTGTGTGTGAGCGCGCGCACACACATGGGGGTGTGGGTGTGGTGGGAGGTGCATGCGCGTGTGACAAGGTGGGGATTTCAGTGCTGTTGGGAAGAGACCCCTGAGCAAAAGAGCCCTGGTTCTTCCCAGATGCCTAAAATCCTTTCAGAAAGGAAAGGAGGCTTCCACTTGTAATGAAGTTAGGATTAAACACCTCTGGATAGCATAAGGTGCTTTCTAGAAAGAGCACAGAATGGGGAGTCAGGACCTGGCTGCCTCTCACCCCAGCCTTCTTGCCAGAAAGCGCTTTAGCTATTTGAGGCTCATCAGCTCCACAGTTCAGTCCAAACTGTCCAGTAAGTCCCTTCTGCACAGGCCTCACTGTGACAGGCCCCAGTCCAGCTGGAGAGCCCCTTCTGGGATGGCTTCCGGGCCTCCCCTTCCCGGCTCCTCCTCTCAGACCCGGCCTGGATCTGCTCGGGAAAGCGTGAGGGAGGCCCCCCAGGGAAGCCGGAGGAGCAGGGGCTTTTCAATTATGGAGCAGCTTTCTTAGCCCCTCTCAGAAAGGCCCCACGCCCCAGCTAAATAATTCACCACCTCAGGAAGACCCAGTGGTTCCTGACACAGCTAAAGTAGGTCAGGCATTGGCCCGGGCCTGGTGGGGGCTGTAGGGCTCAGAGCGGCTTCCCCACTGGCACTAGGAGGGGCTGCAGGCTCGGCAAGGCCTCACTTGGCTGGCAAGTGCTCAGCTGAGCCAAACGCAGCATTCAGGTGAGGGGTACAAGGCCGGAAAGCATCAGCACCCTGCCCGTGTTTGCTGCACGCAGCCATCAGTGCGCTTCGTCCCAGACCCTCCCCCTGAGGGCCAACCACCCACTACTTGACACCCAGTTACCTGCAGGCTCCTCCTGCCTCACAGCACCTGGGGGTGCTGTGTCCTCTCTTCACATGTGGGTACCAGCTGGGGTCTGCAAGTCACCCCTGAGCCTCTAACAGCTGCCACATTCACCAGCAGAATACCTTAGACCCAAGTCGCCCAGTGCAGCCCTGGGATTCAGAAGGGATGAGGCAGGGAGCAGAGAGGGACACTAAGGTCACCCAAGGTGCAAGTGAGGAGGTGACCAGGTCCACCCCAGCGGCACCACCTCCCTGGCCTTCGTACTCAGGTGCTCTGGCTCCCAGCACGCCCTGCTCTCAGGGGTGGGAGCTGCAGGTGGGAGCCCAACAGGGCAGGTGAGCTTAACCCTCTCGGGGCCAGATCCGGAGCTCCCCCGCCCTCCAACACAAGACGTGCACCAACCTCCCACCCAGCCCTTCTGTCCTGGAGGGTCCGCCGTGGCCCCGGCCACAGAGGGCTAGGCCACGTAGGTAACAGCACTTGGAGAAAACAAAGGTCTCCTTGGGGTGCTTGCTCTGGGCACACGGGGTCTGCAGCCCTGCCCTCCGAACTCGGAAAACACAGGGCGGGCTGACAGATGCAGGCGCCGCAGTAGGGCCCTTGGCAGGTCACTGTCCCTTCAGACTTTAGTTACAGAGAGGGACGGAGGGAGAGGCTATGGGCACTCTCGGCCCCAGGCCCGCCTCACCTCCTCCGCGCCCCCACAAACTCTCCACGTCTGTCCCTTAGCCCTTGGGAACAAAGAAAGGCCAGGGAGAAGTTCCTTTGGATGCCTTTTTATTTTGCATTTCATATATTATCCAGTTTCACATTCTCACAGGCTCAGCGATTCCAACGGCCACCTTGTCTCCCAAGTCTGCAAACGGCAAGACGGCCACAGCTGTGGCCAAAGGCAGAGCACGGTGTGCTCACGAAACAAAAAATTGCACATTTTTTCCTTCATTTTTCTTAAACTAACGTCTGACACAAAGGCTCATGGCTGGAGAATGGAAACCCTTTTCTTCTTCATGCCTCAAACTAAACATTAAACTCATCTGACAGGGCGAACAAGGTCTCTTCAATAATTAATTGCACACACACACATAATCCTTTATGATGCATAAATATTTTGTTACACAGGGTACAAAAATATTTTCACTTTTTGGTTGGTTTTGAAGTTTGGAAAGAATGAGGAGCAACGGCAAGGGCGGGTGCGCTGTGGAGAGGGAAGCGAAATGGGCAGAGAAAGGGCATTCTTAACAGTTGTTGGCGCGTCTGAGGCGGAGGAAGCAGAGGACCCTGATTTGAAATGAAAAAGGACACGCTCCGTCTGCTGGGCGGTCACTGCCGTCAGCCCGCGGGGGTGGCGCTGCGTGGAGCTGGCTGCAGGGCTGGGGCCTCACCGAGCAGGGTGAAGGGGAGGGGTGTGGAGAGAGGGACCAGGAACGATGAACCATGAGTGGCCAGGACCTGTTGCTATGGTGACGTGATGTGAGAACAAACTGTACACTCACATATACACAAGTTTAAGTGTCTTAATTCATGCCAGAAAACATGCAAAATCAAACGCCTCGTTCCTTTGAGGTGCAGCTACAGAAGCAAGTTTGGACCAGAGGTCGGGCCTTGCTCGGTCCCAGCGATGCCTCCAAGGAGGGTCTGGCTGTCCCAGTAAGAAGGCCCCAGCATCCTCCTGTGAGGCCTTGGAGAAGGGCTCTGGGGCAGAACAGGGCGAGGAAGAGGAGAGAAAGGAAAAAGGAAGCAGTCCGCTGAGTCAGGCTTAAAATTCACAGTCTTTGGCGGGAGCAGCAGTTCTCCACGGGCCACCTGGGCACAATGGAAGCTCAGGGCAGCTTCCTCCCCAGCGGGGCAGGGGCTTCAAGCTGCAGTAACAAGTCCTGCAGGAAGGGGAGAGAGGGGGCCATGAGCAGAGGTGTGGGACAGGCCGAACCCAAGCCGCCTTCTTCTTGTGATGAGGCTGCAAGCAAGACAGGTGGCAGCGGGCGGCTGACAGGGGTGGGAGAAGGGGAGAGCCCGCCAGAGTGCCCAGCGCACAAGCTCAGCCGGAGGCATGGGGCTCAGGCAGAGGGGAGGACCACAGCCCGCCAGGAAGCCCAGGTCCAAGCCATTCATCTTGGACTTCTGGGCTATCACTTACTGAAGGACTAACAGAACTGACGGTATTTCCATCCTTGCTGGGTGGCATCAGAGGAAGGGTACCAGCGCACCTGCAAGAGAAGCCAGCACCAGGGGCTAGCTGTGCAGTCCCTCCCCTCAGCGGGGGGCCCTGCGAACACGGCCTTCAATGTCCCTGTTGGAGTCCTGGTTCTGTCACTGACTGGCAGATGTGGGGCTGGGGACTCACCTTGAGGCATCCACTCCTTCATCCTGGAAATGGGAGTTTCACCCGACCTGCCTCCTCCACAGGGTGAAGGTTCAAATGAGAGAACAGCTACGAAGGTGTCTGATACTCCACGAAGCCCGGCTGGAATGTGCCAGGCTGTACCAGGCGGAGTCATGGCAGCTGGGGGCGCCGGTGCCCCAAACCTGCCCTTCCCTCTCCACCAGAAGAGTGCGGAATTCCCACCACTAGGAGAGTGAGTCTAGTAAGCTTCTGCATGACTTCGAGTCTCAGTGTCCTCACCTGGCTATAGGCTACAGCTGACTGAGTCACCGGCAGTAGTGAGGCTCATACGAGACAGAAAGCGAAGTTGATGTGGTCGCCAAGGGTTAGGACGGCAGATGCGGGCCCCGGGCTTGTGCGATTCTCTAAGGAAGCCGTGGACGAGACTCGGCCGCTGCGCCCTCCCAGTTTCAAGCTCTCCATGCCTTTGTTCCTCCCCTGACAAGCCTCCTAAGTCTAGAAATGTGTAACCTACCAGCTGAGCCCTTGGGGGGGGGGGGGCGGCTGATAGCTCCCAAAACCCCAGCAGTAGCCAGAGGCCCCAGAGAAAGGTAGCCCCAAAGCAGGATTTCCAGAGACTGGTCAGGAAATGACATGCACCCCCTTTCCCCATGGGTCAGTTGTCTGGACAGTAAGCCGTGCTGGGTGCTAAGCCAAGACCGCTGGGTAGGCCACCTGTCTGTTACAGACAGCACAGCTGCCCCAGCCTGCGTGGGTGAGGGTGGGGGCAGTCCATCAAAGCTCCCTGGCTGGGAGATGGGAGATTACCCAGAGAGGGGAGCCCGGGGTCCCCTTAGGAAAGGAAGGGATGGCACACAAGAGCCAACGTAGAAACGAGTAGCAGCTGGGCACACAGACAAGTCCCTTGGAGCTGCAGCAGTCAGACCCAGTTACCCACCTAGAATCCTTGCCTCCTGGGGAAACACAGAAGACAATCAACCCAAGCCATCTCGGGGCTGATGGAAGCTTCCTGAGAACTTGCTCCTGTGTCCCTTTCAAATGCCAGGTGCTGTTTTACACAGCACCAGACTGACCACCACATGCTCAGCAGGAAGTCAGGGGCTGGTCACCCTAAGACGCCAGGATGCTTGGCACATAACATCTATCAGGGCCAAGTCTTAGGTTACCTAACCAATGTCAAGGTCTTGGACTCCCAGGATGTGGCAATGCTGTCACCAGGACACAGTTGACCCCAGGGTGCTAGCACTACCTTGACTGAGGCCCACACCACACAGAAAGGGTCAAGAGCTTCTTCTCGCCTTTGAGCTGCCCAGCCTCAGAGGCCGCCAGATCGTCTCTCCTGCCTCCTAAACATCTAGAAGCGGCTCCCTCTCTTCCGGCTGACAGCCCAGCGGCACACGAGAGCCCCTTCCACAAGGACAATGAGGAAACCAGCACCGCCGCTACGGGGCCAGCGTGCAGTTCGGCTCAGGGAATGGCCTGGTGGCCTCTACCCAGCGCCCTTAGCCCGCCTCCAGCTGGGACAGCCCCTGGCAAGGAGATCCCTGCCAAGCTGGTGCCCTGCAGGGTAGGAGGAGGAGTGGGAAGGACTCTGAAGGCCTCCCACTCGCCCTCTTTCACCACTGGGGAAGCCAAGGCCGCCTGAAGCTGCCTCCCTCCCGCCTCATCCGGTCCCACACTCTCGTCACAAGTGGCGCCTCCAAAGGAGCAGCTTCCCCGCTGGCCTCAGAGGAGCCAGCCGCCTCCTGGGTGGGTGGGGGGGGGGGGAGGAAAAGAGCTCGAGACGGCCAGCCCCGAGGTGGACAGCATGTACTCCGAGGGCTGCTGTCCCCTCCCTCAGGCACCTAGGCCGGTGGTCTGGGTCCTTTCAAGAAGCACAGTCCCTCCCTGGGCAGCTCGGACCAAGAGAGCCCCCAGGCACAGAGGTCGGTCCTGTCTCAGGGCCTCTAGTTGCTCACAGGAAACCTGAGGGTCGGGTCCTGAGAGGCGACCCCACAGGGACAGGCTACCCACAGGGACAAGCCCACGGGCATCTAGAATGAACCAGGCTCCATGAGGACCTGGTCACGAGTTCAGTCCTCTCCCACATTTGGAGGCGCCCAAGAACACACAGCAAGAAGTGGACAAAAGAATGAACTCACACAGGAAGGGGTGCGAGTAGACAAGAAGTACGAGAGCCTCAATCAGAAAGTCAATTAAAATGACCTTAGCATCTACACTTTGACCTTGTAACAGTTCTAGGAATTTATGATAAGGAAAACAAGCAGGACAGGTGCCCAAAGAGGTGCCAACCAGCAGCAAAAACTGGTGTAAATAACCTGCTGCCCATGTCCGGGGGCGGGACACACTTACACAACGCCGGGCCAGCCGGGCATCCAAAATGCAGATCTACATTTACTGACATGGAAAAATGTCCCGATATTTAAGCTTGAAAAAGATTAAGTGTGTATATGGTAACTTTTGTAAAAGATTCATTATCTATGGATTTGTTTATACGACCACACCAGCCACCTACAAGCCTAAGGACTAGAAGCCGTGCTTTTCTGGGGAGCAGGACGAGCCACAGAGGAAAGAGGAGGACACCTGCCTGCCTACTTTCCCGGAAATGCAGGCCCCTCAGCATGTGCCAAGCGCTGTTCTATGTGGGTTTCATGTACCAAGTTCATTTAATCCTCACGTAAACCCTATGAAGCAGATGCCATCACCATTCCATTATGCAGGTAAGAAAATAGAGGCAAAGGCGCACGTGTAACTTTTAGGGTCATCAGTCAGTGGCCGAGCCAGTTTGGGGGGGTGGGGGGAGAGCCACAGTGAGAGATCCCCGTCTCCTCCGGTTGAAGTGGAAAACCAAGTCCAGTCTAGGATGACCCTGGGACACAAGGGGACATAGAGAGTCCCTGTTCTTGGGCCACCATCTTTATGTGCCAGACCCCAGTGTGCCCCTGCCATCTGCACCCCCTGAGTGCCTCACCCTCTTAAAGGAGAGGGTTCTACCAAGAGGATCAGAAGGTCGAGTGAGACGGCCTAGTGCCAAGACGGAGTGGTCGGTCCCTGTGGCGAATGCTGAGCTACTGCCGCAGGGCAAGCCGTCAGTCAGGGAGTGCTGCTGGGGAGGGAAAGCACTGCTTCTCATCCCCTCTTGTCTCCTAGCTGCCACCTTCTTTCCAAGTCACCTCCTTGTTCCCAGACACAGAGAACTTGTTTGCTGGTCCTCTGGTTCAGAATACTCCCCTTAGAATCAACAGTGTCTACTTTATTGAGGCACTTCTGGGGCAGCATGGTCAGGGGGGCAGGGCTGGGGGGCTTGGAAGGCAAAGAGAAAGGTGCTACTACCTGCAACATGTTTTCATGCATTTGGTCGTAACAGCATGCTTTACTGTTGAAGACATGTCTTTCCAGAGAGCTCGAGAAGTAGGGACAGAATTAGTTACTGTGTGGTTCAATCTTTTGTCATTAGCCCGCCTCCCCCAAACGCCACTATCCTTTGAGGTGGCTTTATCCCCTTCCCTGGGAGGCCAGAAGACAGAAAGTCATGCGTGAGGAGGCCTCTAGCCTCAGAGGGAGCCTGGGTAGGGAAAGTAGCCAATAATGACACTAAATGATGGCCATGACAACCGGCACTTCTATAGACCTCACTCCGTGCAGCCCTATAAAGTGGGTATGATTAGTATCATTCCACAAAGAAACTGAGACACAGAGAAGTTAAGTAACTTGTCCAAGGCCACACAGGTGTTCAAAGAAAATCAAGAGCCAGGATTTGGACCAAGGCGGCTGGACTAGAGTTGAACCACCTCGGGGTGTGGGGAGGAAGCAGGAAAGGAAGAGAACAGAGTGCACCCAGCAGCGCACCAGTCCCAGCAAGCTATGGGGCCACCCCGAGAAGGGCAAAGGCACCTCTCCGTATTACCTGGACACACTGTCCCTGGCTCCCAACCTCCGCCTTGCCTCTGTCACGGCCTCACATCTCGGAGCGGATGGGGCAGAACCTCTCACCTGATCTGGCGTAGCCCTCTCATTTTTCAGATGGGGACACGGAGGCCCAGAGGTGAAGCCACTTGCCAAAGAGCAGGTAGCGTGCTGGGGACAAAGCCGGGATCAGAGGCGGGGAGCCCGGCAAGTCCTTGAAAAGCTCCTGCAGTTAAACTCGCGATTGGCCAGGAGCGCACGTAAGTGCCCGCCTCCCAGTGAGGACAGGGCCAGTCTCCCCTGCTGACCGCTCTACGACCACCACAGAGCCTGCTGTGTGGGAATAGCCA
>PVJL010002214.1:139679-210491 GCA_004026885.1 Lyroderma lyra | reverse complement strand
TCTTACAGCTGAGTAATATTCCATTGTGTATATGTACCACAGCTTCTTTATCCAGTCATCTGTCACAGGGCACTTTGGTTGTTTCCATGTTTTGGCCACTGTGAACAGCACTGCAATGAACATTGGGGTACATAAGTCTTTGCGGACAAAGGTTTTCAAGTTCTTTGGGTAGATCCCCAGAAGGGGGATTGCTGGGTCAAATGGTAGCTCCATTCCCAATTTCCTGAGGAACCTCCACCCTGCCTTCCACAGTGGTTGTACCAGTTTGCACTCCCACCAGCAGTGTACCAGAGTTCCTTTTTCGCCACATCTAACCCAAGAAAATTCTTTGTTTTTTTGTTATGAGGGGTTGTTATGTGTCTTGTAAGATATTTAGACACCCCTGACCTTTATCCACCAGATTTCATTAGTAGCTTGCTCTCAAGTTGTAAAAATCAAAAATGTCTCCAGAAATCATTGTCCTTCTGGGAGCAAAATTGCCTCTATGAAAACTCATAATATCAACCAGTTTTTCTTGCCAATATCCTTTGCCTATTTACCAATTGTTGGTCTGTTACAATTGCCTGGAGGCATTGCCAGTTCTTAACAAGCCAACAGTCCATTCCTATTCTTGGGTTTCTGAGTACTGTTTAAAAAAATCACACAGTGGTATCCAACTTCATTGCTACATAACAATCTTTCTTTGTTTCTTAAAGTTTCACTCTTGAATTCTCCATATGTAGCTTCTATTTCAATAGTTTTGTACTCTTCTTGTGATTCCCATTGTGCCCCTCTTGGCCCAACTTCTAATTCATGGAGACAATAAAGCCATTAGCAATTAAGTCTCTCAAATTTCTGTCTCTGAACTTGAAAACAGCCTGTGATTTCCTTTTTCTTTCCTGTTATAGTAAAAGAAGTATTGTTTCTTCTGAACATTGATCATTTCTTGCTATGCCAACTTCAAGCCTAATCTTTTCAGGACCCTTAATCTATTCATTACCCAATCACCAACATTTAGGCAGTTTCAAACATCTCTTCACAATACAATTTCTCTTTCTAATTATTTACTTACTTCGACTTGTTTCTTAATAGCTTACTTTTGAAAAATTAAATTTTATCATCACTATTTCAAAATCATTTCTCAAAGAGCCCTAATCAAGTTTGTACCTCAAGCTACTTTATATCAATGTCTTCAGCCACTATCATATTATTTATTATACTTGACCTCTTAGCAACATTTTGCTACTGTTAAATTACTTGAAAGACTTGATATAGAGGGTTCCCTAGGGTTCCCTGGGGTTCCTTGGTGTTCCCTGGTGGTCTAGTGGCTAGGTTTTGGCACTGTCACCACCATGGCCTGGGTTTGCCTCCCAGTCAGGGAACCAACCAAAATAAATAAATAAATAAATAAAAGAATCCTTGATATTCTGCACCATTTTAAATTTATTTTGACATTACAAATACCTTTTTTCCCCCCACTTCTCCAGACATATTTTTTAAAGAATTTTTTAAGGCTCTTCTTCCTTTACATGTTCATGTTCCTCAAGGTTCTATCCTCAACTCTGCTCTCTTCTCATTGTATATCATCTCCTTGGTAACCACGCCCACTCCAACAGCTTAAATTTTTATATAAATCTGTTGTCCAGATGACTGTCTCCCACTTCAAAATCAAAGTCAAACTCATGCCCAGAACTGAAATAACCATCTTACCACACAAATGAAGTACTCAGCATATTTAGAAGCTGTCTGCTATTTTTATGCACTGTGTTAGGCACTGGTAATATAATGGGGGGAAAAAAGCTAATAGATCAAATGGAGAAAGGTAAAATAAATTTAATAAAATCAGAAGCAATGAAGATTATCATTTTCTTAGTTATTGAATTATACTTTTCAACGCTGCACAGAAATATGCAATCACTTAACCTTTATATGCATTTAATCACTGTGTCTATCAATTCTTATCCTAAATATAGTTTGAGTGCATCTACCTTCTCATACGCTATTACAAGGAATCTTCACCTCTTACTTGGATTGTTGTGCAGCAGTGCCTTGTGCTTTTCGTCTCCAGATTAGTTCTCTGAATCTACCTCCTTACATAGCCAGAAAGAATTATATAAAATTTCATCATGTCATCTCTCTGTTTATAATCTCTTAATAATAACAGCAATTTGTAGAGTATTTACTGTTTCAGGAACTTTTGAAAGATTTTTTGCTTAATCCTCACAACAATTTTTAAGTATTGTTATTATCTCTATTTTACAGATAAAGAAACTGAGACGTAGAGGAAATAAATATATTTCATGCCCAAGGTCAAATGGGAGAGTGAGGATTTGAATCACAGAAAAACTGAAATAGAAATTTCTCACAGACCACTCTTTTACTTAAAATCTTTCAAACACCATTCTTGCTATAAGGATAGAATACAATTTTTTTACCTACCATATAAATTTTTGCAAGATCTTGACTACACAGCTTTATATCTTGAATATTCCTTAATTAAAATCTGTAATTCAACCACAATGACCTTACTTTACATTCGAGTATATGATAATTTTTCTCACTTGTGGGGTTCTGCTTTTATTTGGCAAAAAACTCCCTTTCTTTCAACCTGAACCATCCTGCTTCCATGCCATGCTGGAGCCTTCTTTCTTAGTTTTTATCGATTTAACCTACTCTAACTCACCTTTCCAGGATCAGCAATTTCAGACTGTTTCTCCAAACCCATACTAAAGTTGCTCCTTCTCTTATTTTCCCCTTTCTAGCGCTCATTCATTGTCATGTTCTGTTTAACTGTCTGAATCCCATATCTGAATGAGTTTCCTGAGGGCAAGCTTGAAACACAGTAACCACTGTAAAAACATTGGTTTGAGTAATGGTTATCTTTGTTTTGTCCTTGATTCACATGAAATTTCTTTTTTCTCTTCTGTTTTTCATTTTTATTAAGATTTAGTTCACATACCATATAATTCAACCATTTAAAATGCAAAATTCAACAGTGTTTATTTAGTATATTTATAGAGTTGTGCAACCATTACCACAATTAATTTTTGAACATTTTTTATCACCCCAAAAGAAACATCTTATATGTTAATAAGTAATTCCCCGTTGCCCACTCACCACCCCCCAAACCACTGAAAACTATTAATCTACTTTCTGGACATATGGATTTGTCAATTCTAGACATTTAATATAAATGGAATTATACAATTTGTGGTCTTTTGTGACCGGATGTTTTTCATTTAGCATGTATGTTTCCAAGGTTTATCAATGTTGTAGTATTAATCAGTACTTCATTTCGTTTTATGGCTAAATAATATTCCGTTGTATGGATATATCACATTTTATCCACCTGTCGCTTGATGCACACTTGGGTCATTTCCACTTTTTGGCTATCATTACTAATGTTACTATGAACAGTCACGTACAAGTTTTTGTGTAGACATGTTTTCAGTTCCCTTGAGTATATACCTAGAAATAGAATTACTGGGTTATATGGTAACTATGTTTAACCTTTTAAAGTACTGCCAGACTATTTTCCACAGCCACTGTACCACTTTACATTCCTAGCACTAATAAATAAGGATTTCAATTTCTCAATATTCTCTACAACACTAGTATTATCTTCTTATTTGATTTATCATCTAGATTTGTGATTTTATTTTGTGCTTATGCCTGTTTATCTTTGGAAGCAGAGTTTTCTTTATTTTAGATTTCGGAATATAGATAAAATTATTTTCTTATGTACATGAAAATCTTATTTCAGCTCTTCAAATTTTACCTTATGATGGCCTTAGTACTTTTTGTTCCTATTTTAACATGCCTAATTTTTACTTCAGAACTTTTTGTAATTCTTGAATAAGATTACCATTCTTCATCCATATCTAGCATCTTTTATTTTATTTTTCTCATTTTTTATTGTCTTAGCTACATTCACACATTTAATTTTAGATGTCTAATTTGATTTCTACAGATTTGATTGTGTTATATAGGTTCTCTTGTTTAGATTAATTATTTTCTGTTAAAATTTAGTTATTTACAATCCAGATTTTGTCCTTCATCTTTTATTACATCTGGGTTTTTTAAAATCTCAATCTATTTATTTTATTTTACTTATGCCAGAAAGCAATATAGTTATTTTAATGTTTATGCAAGGTTAGGGCCTCTGACCAAGGAAAACTGGAACTTGGCTTAATGGACAAGCCTTGGAAGTTGAAGATGTCTGAAAAGATAGTGAGAACTTCAGAGAGATTGACCTCTCCAAAGTATATATCTACATTCCAAGGGGAAAGATACCTGGAACCTTGGGTACCAGTCCAGATGTAAACCTAGAGACAATTGTTTTATAGCTTATTTAGAGACATTTATTTACATATCCCAGGATCTTCTCCTTTCTTTACATTAGAGAGATTAATTTCTCTTCTTTTTCTCAGAGAGAAAAATGTCAGCTGGACAGCATATATAGGTATATTAACTCCTTGATTCCTAATTTCAGGGTTCCTCTCTTGTTATATGACACCCATCCATTCCAGCCTGCCCATATAGCTCTCAAGCATCACTTCAAAGGGGGAAAATTGGGATGTAAGGAACTGATGCTGTTATTACTCTAAGTTATAATAACTTGCTTTGATTCAGAAACCTCATGTTTGAATTTAGGATAATATGAACACATATAGATATTAAAAACTTACCAAATTTTTGGTTCTCTTTTCATAGAAGTTGGGTCAACTTGAATACTACTGAGGATGGTAAATAATTTTCTTACATTATCTTTTGTTCTGTTTTTCTTTTTTTTCTGGCGTCGTTCTTCACACATGTACAAAAGGGACATTTAAATGTGTACCAAAACAAACTGACTAGACTGTTATGTGGATTCCAGCTACCTCAGGCTCAGCCTGATTATCCTGAAAGCTGAGAGGAATAAATTTCAACCACTGGCATCTGTCTGCAACATCCAGGTGTACCACAGTACACTGGTGAGTAATGTTGGCTGTAGAAAATTTTTTTCAGGTAATATTTATTTTTCCTTGTTTTGTAGAAATTTTATAATCCATTTCATTGTTGCTATTGCTGTTTTTGTTTATGACAATAGCTTCTCAAAGAGCTCCATCCAGACTGGTTGCTTGCTCCTAGGTAGAATTATGTGTCCTCAGTCTACTGCCTACTTATGGATCTATCTCCCAGAATGTGTTGTTCCTCTAGTAGTTGCCACTTTTACCCTCGAGTTTTTTTCTTACTTCTTTCTGCTATTTCTCTGTCTGTCTCTGTCTGTCTGTCTCTCTCTCTTTCTCTCTCTTTCTCTCTCTGTCTCCCTCCCTCTCATTTCTTGTGGGGAAATATGAGGTTGAAGCTTGTAATATTGGATGTAGAAGGAGAGGCATGGAAGTTTGAGACAGGCAGATGTAGCACTTACCCTTCTCAAAATCTGGGCAACTGATGAAGGAATGACTCTGTCTGTCATTTTGGGTGAAATGAACTGAATGGTTTTTAAAATCCTGTAAGAGAAACTGGAGAGGCACATAGTAATTTGCCTGAGTTCATTCAGTTTTTTAACATTAGTATATCACAAATTCACAGAGAAGAAACATTATTTTATTCCAGCAAAATGATCATTCTATGAATAACTTTTCTGTTTATGGCTGCCTTCTATTCCAAGTTACTCGCAAATGAAACGAGTCTCACCAATCTGTATCTACGGAATCTTAACAGCTCAGCATTTCAGATAATCTAGATTTTGTATGTATTTAAGACATATTGTCTGTCCAAGTACTTCTAAACATAAATACTTTTAATTGGGCATTTTATTTTGGCTAAAATTAAATAAAAACTACTCTTATACTTTTCATAAAAAAGGTTTTGAGGGGGTTTAAAGAATTTAATATTTGTCACAATTTGTTTTGAAACAACCCAGAATGGTATTTGAATTATATTATAAAAGTATTATATATATAAAAGTATTAAATAAAGTATTTTAAAATCAAATTTTAGTCTTGTTACTTTTAAAATTAGTCATCAAATTAATAATAGAGAATGAAATGATTCTCCTTTGTGTTCCATTTAAATTTTATGAAGTTTTTCAGTATCTTATTAGACTTGGGGAAGATAATATTTTAACAGAGAAAAAGAAGATGTAGTTATTTTATGATGAACATTTATTCAAACATAGCTTTATTAAGCTATTCTTCTGGGCAACGCAGTGTGCTAGGTATCCTAGTATAGTATTAAAATAAATATGTATGAGTCAAAAGAGAAATGTCTTAACACGTTTGCTGTAAAGCTATTCTGTCATATAGGTCTTTTTCTTAAACAACATTTGAGGAAACTAGACAAAGACACACAAGGAATTCATAACCATATAAAGTCAGATAGCAAACTCCAAAGCAAGATTTGGGCTGCTTTGTAATTCCTAATGAATTGTCCTAGGAAGAGGAGACCACTGTGGTATTGATGAAGACTTTCTAGGAAGGGAATACAAATGGATTAGATTTGAATTAGTCAAGAGGTTAGAGGCAATCCAAAGAGGGAGTGACAGTGATGTAAAAACAGGATTTTGAAAACTGGTTTAGAAAGTTGCTGTGTGTGTAGAAACGGAAGCCAGAATTAGGAGACCATGAATGAATGAGTCTGGTTGGAAGTGAATAATAAATAGCGTTTTCCTCATGAAGCTGACTCTGCTTTTAGAGAGAATGAACCCAAGTTCCAAGGAAAGGAAAATGTGGACTAGTCTACCACAATTAGGAATCACAACTACTAGAAAAATAAATTATTTGTTCAAACAAATAATTTTGCATTTGAAAATATTTTTATTTCTACTTTATATGATGTTTATAAATGTTTCATATCCAAATTGATTCTCCTGTCTGAATTGTTTGCTTGCTAAGTGTATTCTTTCCCCCACCCTATATAACTCCATGGTGCCTAAATTGGTTGGGACTAGAAGAACTCTATGGATATTCTAATTGCACAATTCTCTATTCTGTGAATCTGATTTCACATACAAATGGGGTGCCATATTTCAAGGTGTATTAACTAAGTCCCTCATCTATAAATGTTTCCAGTTTTCCTATTTGCCTCCTTCTAATTAAATGAGTTCTTAATTTTGGTCATTGGCCTCCTCTATGGGTTCTTTCATATAGGATTTAAAATTTTTTCCATTTTTGAAACAATGGCCCATTTGCTAATAACTAGGAGATAATCATTTTTAGAAATATTCCAGTTTCAACTTTGTCTAGTATATTTCTTCAGTGCTCAACTCTACTTGTCAGAGATACTTATACTATGAGAAATCTGAAATTTTATTCTCCTAAATGTATTCAGTAAAGACAAGATTAGAAACAGAGAGAACAGGTATACTGGTCTTTAGAACTTTAAAAAAGTATAGGGCACAAGACAGACCAGGAAAAATGAATTGAGAACCTGGAAAAATCGAATGGTGGTTGTTCCTCTTGGCAAAGACAAGAAACCCAAAATAAAGCCAAGATATTATGTGAAGTTAAGGGAGGGGCGGTTCACATGCTAAAGAATTTCTCTTGCGCTGAGTAAGTAAATGGTGCTGTTGCTAATGACTAAATCTTAGTGGGAGAATATCTCCTAAATCTCTCCTAAAAAATAGCGGCTATTTTCAGATAGGTGATTTTATGTTGGGTGTGGCCACAGCCCTGAGAGAGAATATTTTGAACGACAAAGCCTGTGGCTTTTGTGATGGCTCATGCCTCTAAAATCAAGTGTAGCATCAGAGATAGGAACAAATTGGCTCATGTAGCATTGCCAGTGCCTTAGACAGTATTGTGAATGATGAGCGACTCCTTAGCAGACTACAGAAAGAAAAAGCATGATTTGGTTTTCTATTATCTTTATTTCTCAGTTTGGTTTTATTTTTTCTGTTTGTTTGTTTTAGAATTTACCGTAGAGATAGATTCTTCTTTCTACAGTGTTTGCCTTCTGAATGTATTTCTTTAATATTGAATCAATAAACCCTTACCCAAACTAGTGAGAAGTAAGACAGAATAATATGATTGAAGAAGAATGATTGGTTGAAGGCAGAATTAAGGAAAGTATATTGAATAATTTCAGGAAATAATATAGAGTTTGAAAATAAATAGCCTGAAATTCACGAGGACTATGCATTTTAGTTTTATTTATTAACAATTTTAAAAACCTTTTATAGATATTTGCCTCTAATTTTCATTAAATGTTAAATAATCTTTTATTTTTGGCTATAGCTATATCTCCTTACTCTTTTTCTTTATATTTAATTTCATTCTTTTCTCAATGTGTTCATTTGTATTACCATAGTTTTTGACACGTACTTAATGAAGAAAAAATAGTATTATCCACTTTCATAATTTCCTCCTATTTCCTCTTTGAGTTCCTTATATATAAAAATTTTATTAACCTTTTTCTTTCATCATTTTACTTTATTTGTAATTCTAAATGTTTACTCTTTTTTCCCCCAATGGGGTATAAAATTATAAATATCATTTCACATATTTTCTTTATACTAAGAACGTGTGTATCACAGTGAGAAGAGTTACACACCAAGCATATCTTATATAACTATTCTAGCATAGGCATGCTTTTGATTAAGTTATTCCCTTATTTTAAGCTTTTCGTCTCATGTATCCTCTACTGAGGGCAAGGCCTATTGCAAATAAGTATCCCATTTTTAATAAATTAATGCTAAGCCCTCTTAGCTCTTTGGGGATGTAGTTTTATCAAAAAGGAAATTGGCCTTGTTTATTGCCTTTCTTTTGCTGTCCCGGGTGGATTTTTATGCTTGTGAAAATGAGATACTGGCAGGGAACGGAATTAAAAGAAGGAGAATACTGAGCCCATTTCCTCCTCTCACTCTGCCAAACCAATTGCACTCTCTTGCTCTCCCACACTTGAGCCTCTCCTGTGCAGAAAATTAGAACAACATCTGAGGAGGTCTAGGACAAGGACAACTGTCCACTAGAGACCAAGCTAAGATTGGTAAACCAATTTTCACTTGTGAACAATGCCAGAATCAACCCATATGTCTCCCATGGTGAAGCACTGTAGTGTGTCATTAACCCACTGTGCCACTTAGCAGCTTCTCTCTGCTAGCTGTCTTGTGAATTAACATCTCAGCTGCCACCACACCAGACCCTGGGTTTGTTTCCGGCAGGAGTGCCACTGAATGAATAGTAGTTCTCTGTAACAAGTGAACAGGGCACCGTGCTCTCAAATTTTCCACTGAAAGCAATAGCAATTGGCCATTCAGTCCTATCTTATCATCATCATTAGGTTGGGTAATCACAATTTGAAGTCTCCTTGTAATGTACTGTCAACCTGTTATCTTGTAATTTTAATATGTCTGTGGTTAATAATTAATTGCTTTAACTCAGTGGGTGGGATCTGAATTTGGCTCCAAAGAAGAAATCCCCTCTGCGCTGAAATATTCTTTGAGACTCCAACATCTTACGAAGTCCTCCCCTCAATCAATCTCCTTGTCTTCTTATTTAAATGATGTGCCTATAATGAAATCTGGATCAAAAGCTCCAAGCTTAAAATATACAACACAAAGCTGCTTCTGGGTGAAGAGTTTGGATCCAAATCAAAACCCTTCTGTGCTCTGGCCATTATCATATGCAGTTAACTGCTGGGAAATACTGATGTTCAAAAGATATCAGGAAAAAGGCACCTGCTTTCTCACGCTGGTTTATGTTTGTTGTCTTAATAAAAATGCAAGGCAGGATATGCAGAAATTGTGCAGGAATACCATTCACATGGTAATTCCTTTGTATTTGAATAATTTCTTTTAAGATGCTAGACTGAATGCCAGGCTCTGGGAGGATTTGGGCATCTCCCTGCCTTAAATTCTTCCAGACCATATTTTAATGCCTGGTTCATTATCTTGATCAAAGAAAACCACTTTGTCAGGTCTTCAGAAAGAAGTTGCTGCCCCTTGCTTTTCTTGGATCACAAGTCATAATGTGGAAAGGTTTCTCATCTTTTGTCTGATGAATATTACTAACAATATAGACAGAGTGTGAACACAATTCTTTCTCTCAGCCAAAATCTTCAATTTAATACATTTAAGAAGTAGAAAATATTTGGGTAGATTCAAAGATGCATACCCTAAATCAAGCCTGTGATAAATGTGGGTGATATTTCCCATTGCAAGCTCTGATTATACTTCTCATTTCCATAATATTAGGTGTCTCTCTTTTCCATGATATTAGTTGCATTGACTGCTTGTTCTCACAATTTCTACCTGCCTGATGTTGAAGTTTAGAAACTCTTAGCATTATTCTATTTTTATCAAATAAAACTTAAGATTTTTCAAAAGTTATTCTGGAAATATACAAAGTTCTTTAGAAAATCTGAATCATATTACAAACAAGGGAAAATGTAATGTAAAAGTCTGTGAAATATTTCACCAGGGATGGCTTGAGGACTTAATTTTATATTCAGTTATAATCAAGTACTAATGACTTGCTTGCAGCTCCATGTTGAGAAAGATGGGGAGAGGTTATGACCTACCTCTGAAAGTATAAGTTCCTTGATAAATCATAAATGTTTGTCTTTTGGGCAGAAGGTGGGACTATCACATTTATACCCCACAGCCTCCACTTTTCTGTCTCTTCTTGATTATTTTTGTGCTATTATTTTTCTTATTGTAAACACAAATTTCCTTTAACTGTGCTACCCCTGCAAGTTACTATCACATTTCTTTGTTCCTTTTACAGTAAAATTGTTCAGAAGAGATGTCTCTATGTGCTGTCTCCAATTTCCTTTTTCATTTTTTTCTTCCACATACTTTTCATTTTTATTTTTTAATTACAGTTGACATTCAATGTTAGATTAGCTTCAGGTGTACAGCATAGTGGTTAGGCGTTTATATAATTTACAAAGTGATGCCTCCAATAATTCTAGCATCCACTTGGCACCATGCAGTTATTACAACATTATTGACTATGCTCTGTTTTGCATCTTTGTGACTGCTTTGTACCTGCCAATCTGTCCTTCTTACTCCTTTACCTTTTTCACCCAGCTCCCCAACCCTTCCCATATGTCTACAATTTGCATTTTTTATAGTCTCTTAAATCTACTCAAATTAGGATTTTTCCCCTAGTACTCAACCAAAAATTGATCTTATTTAGCTTATCCATAACTTTCATACTGCTAGACTCATGGTCAATTTTTCATTCTAATAGTACTTCACCTCATATGAGGTATGATTAAAAAATGTGGTGAATGTTTAAATAAAGAAGTTATTACAGTAAAAGACACATAGCCATTCATCCTCCTCAAAACACTGCTCCTCACTTCAAACACAGTTATCCCAACATCCCTGACCCTTTCCAAAAGAGTTCTGGAAGTTCTCTTTCTTGAATGTCTTTAGTTATGCTATCATGGCTGCCTTGATGTCCTGAATCGATTCAGGTGACACATAGTTTCTAGTACAGCAATTTTTGTGAAATACAAACATCATGGTGTGTCTTCATCCACTTTATTCATCAGATCTGGCACTATGCTACTTCTGACTCTTCCTTCACTTCAAAATAACCATGCAAGTTAAACATTTTGAAAAAGTCTACAGTTGACTTTTGCCTCCCATCTCACTCGTTACTCTTTCCCATTTCTTTGCTGTTTCTCCTCATCATTTTGGTTGTCATTGCTGTGCTCTCAGGATCAATCCTTGGTACTCTTTTACTTTTCTTGCCCTCACTTCCTTGAAGATCTCATCCAATACATGGCTTAAATACCATCTTCATACTGGTAACACTCAAATAGATACCTTTAGCCCCATCTCTATATGAAACTCTGGATTACTTTATCTAACTGTCTCAAATTGGTTCTAGAATGCCAAATAGATATCTCAAATTTAAAACATCCAAGAAAGAGCTCCTATTATCTGTGCCTTCCGAAGTACACTACCCACAGCTTTCTCATCTCAGTTGATGGCTACTGTATTCTAATTGTTCACTTCAAACCCCTGCCGTCGTTTCACAATCCATTTTTTAATCCCTCAGTATAGACCGTAGTGTTTGCTTCTAATATACTTGTGTATCTTAGATATGACCACTTCCCACCACCTCCATGGCCATTTGTCTGGTTTGAGTCACTTATTTCTCATCTAAGTTGCTGCAATACACCCTCAACTGGGCTCCCTGCTTTTACACTCATTCCCTAGCCATCTCTTCTCAATACAACACCCAAGTACCCTTTTCAAAATGTGAGACTTATCATATCACTCACTCTTCTGCTCTATACCCAGCCAGGAATGTCTCCTCATTTTACTCACAGAAAATGTTGAAATTTTCAGTTACTTTAATTCTCCACATGATATGCCCTGCAAGCCCCCATAATCATTCAGACTTCATGTTCTAATTGTCTTTCATTCACTAAGCAGTCCCCAGAAAGCCCTCGGCTCTATTTGCTATTTTCTTCTCCTTTCTTCTGTCTATTGGTCTTGCTATTCCTTCCATCTGGAAAGTTCTTCCCCTAAATATATTCATTTGGATAACTCCAGCATTTTAAAAAAACCTTTGTATGAATTTAACTTTTAAGTCTGGATATTCCCTTTGTTTTATGCTACAACCTGCATCCTGCTTTTCTAAACCTACACTTTATTTTTTTAATTTTTTAATTCAAATTTTTATTTGTTTATAATTAGGTAATTGTTTTTGTATTATAAAATATTTTAGCATTAATTTTTTATTGTTAAATTATTTGGGATGATATTGATTAGTAAAAATTAAACAGGTTCCATGTGTACGATTCTACAATGCATTGTCTGTATATTGCAATGAGTGCCTACCACCTGAAGTCAGTTCTCTTCAGTAAATAGTGCTGGGAAAATTGGAAAACCACATGCAAAAGAATGAATCCGGCCTGCAATCTGTCACCATATACCAAAATTAATTCAAAATGCATCAAAGATCTCCACATAAGACCCCAAACAATAAACTATATAGAAAAAAATTGGTAATAAACTTATAGGCCTTGAGTTCAGAGAGGATTTTATGAACTTAACCTCAAAGACAAGAGCAGTAAAAGTGAAAATAAATGAATGGGACCATATTAAATTAAAATCTTCTGCACAGCAAAAGACACCATCAACAAAGCAAGAAGCAAACACTCAAATGGGAGAAAATATTTGCAAACAATGCCTCTAATAAAGGACTAATATCTAAAATATATTAAGAACTCATACAACTCAACAACAAAAAAACAAACAATATAATTAAAAATGGGCAGAGGACCCGAACAAACACTTCTCTTATGAAGACATAGAAACAACCAATAGATAAATGAAAAAAATGCTCAACTTCACTATGTGTTAGGGAAATGCAAATCAAAACCACAGTGAAATACCATCTCATACCTGCTAGAATGGCTATCATCAACAAGACAAGGAACAACCAGCATTGGAGAGACTGTGGAGAAAAAGGAACCCTCATAAACTGCTGTGGGAATGCAAATTAATATAACAGCTATGGAAGTCAATATGGAGGTTCCTCAAAAAATTAAGAATGGAATTACCTTATGACCCAGTAATCCTTCTGGGTATCTGCTCTTCAAAATTGAAAACCTTAGTCTGCAAAGATGTTCATCACAGCAGTATTCACGGTGGACAAGTTGTGGAAACAACCAAAGTATCCTTTGATAGATGACTGGAGAAAGAAGTTGTGATACATTTACACAACAGAATATTACTCAGCCATCAGAAAAGATGAAATACAGCGATTTACGATTAGATGAATCACCCTTGAGATCATCATGTTAAGTGAAATAAGTCAGACAGATAAAATTAGGAACTATATGACTTCACTTGCATTTGGAATATAAAACTGAAAGCAACAAAGACAGAAATTCATGGAAACTGTCAATAGTTTAGTAGTTACCTGATGGTAAGGGGGCAAGGGGTTGGTGGTAGAAGGAGGGGGCATGAAATATAAACCTACACTCTTGAACTCCATTCTCTGTTTTTTTGTTGTTGTTGTTGTTGCTGTTGTTTTTGTACATAGCACTGATCTCTTTTTCTTTTTTTGTCTATTTTATAGTTTCCTATGTATTGTTTGTTTTGTCTTCCTATTGAAATATGGCAAGAAATTCTTTTTTGTCATCTCACTTGACTTATTTATTCTAAAATCGTATAAAATTGCCTCACACATAGTAGATAATCAACAATCATCTGTTGGGTTGAGTTGTGAAGTAAAAATGTCCAATCAAAATGTAATAGTTGTGTCTTTTTTTGTGTAGTCATCTTTATAGCAATCATCCAAGTAAGAATATGATTTAAAAAATAATTAAATTTTATTGAAAAATTTGTTATGCCTTTTTCCAGAAAAATTAAGTTTCTAAGTTAAGAATTTGGTCGTTTATTAAACATTTTTATTTCCTATGTACATAGAGGTTTGGAGTCAAGAAAAGGAGACCATGACAATTTTAAATTGTTGGGGAAGATTTGACCACAGAAAAACTATTTGTAACAGGTATATGAGAAGCAACACTATATGGAGAATACCTTTATGATGGCTTTCAAAAAAGAAGACCTATAGAAAGTTAGGAAACAAACAAATCTCTGATGTCATATTATCTGTCATCATAATTTTTCTTGAGAAACTTCTGACTGTGATAGTCCTCAGTAACTCAATTGTTAAAAGGTCAACACTTATCTTGTAAGATTATATCACAATTATAAAAAATCATTAATTGAATTTTAATGCTTTTTTCAAACTCTTTATAGTACATTATTCTGGAGACTCCCATTTATTCCATAATTACCTATTGCAAAAACAATAAGATCTCACTGGGACATATGTTTTCAATTTTAAATAAGATATTATTAAGCTTAAATGCAAGAGTTACTTAATATTCTAAATGAAGAGTGAAGTTGATTGTTTGGGTTCCCAGCTCCCCATAACTGAAAATGGGGGCTGATAATAGTACTTTAACAGTTTGAATAAAAGTTCTTCTACTTGTATTTATTTAGTGGAATATTTTCCCCTTATCCTCCTGGGAAAATATAGGATTATCATAATTTGTTATCTGTTTGAAATACTGGTCAGACAAGTTCTAAACAGAATAACCACACTTAACCACACATAATTAGATCTTATGCACTGTAAAAGATTTGTTGGATACCAAGCTACTTAGCAAGCATGTGATTAGCCAAGTTGAATCATAAATGAAGATACTCTTTGTTACTCACTGGGGCGTTGTGGTCTGGGGATGGTTGTTCTGGTTTTGGCTCTCCAGTCCCAACTCTTGGAGAAATGTTTACATTATATTATTATACTTCCATCTCTACACTAAGTTGTGGCTTACTTTTTAAATTTCAGTATCTTCTGCAATGTTGTTGGTTTATCCTTTTCAAGATTTGCCTTGAGAGCTCTGTGTTTTATTGCCAATTAGATAGATTTCCTAAACTGTAGTCTGAAGGGAAAGAAAAAATTCTAAAAACATTAACCATAATAAATAGGTTTTATAAAAGTTTTAAATCTCACCATAGTTAATCAGTTTGAACAAGACATTTAGGTTGTAAACAGCATTTTAAAGTAAACAGAGCTTTACACAAAGTGACAGTTAGAATTACATTTTCTCCTTCTGAGTGTGAGAAAATTAATGTACCAAAAAGATGCCTACTATTTAAAAATGTTGTGTTCTAGACATACTTAACAACTGAGATTTGCAGAGGGTAGACCACTGAAGTGTCTCATCATTAAATTATGTACCATACATTAGAAACAGATGTACTACTGGAAGTCTTGCATGACAACATTGTTTTGCAATTTTCCAATTAAGACATTGCTAAAACTGAAAAAAGAACTGAACTCCTAGGTCAACTATCTTACCTTAATCATGGGGAAGGGGAGTGGTGAGTTTAGAGAAGACCTAAAGGTTTTCGTTGGTATTTTAATATAAATTTGAAATGCTAATCCTTCACCTTGTTTTTATCTAGTAGCTAAGGAATTCACAAAATTATTCATTTTAAAAACCACTCAATCTTTAAAGTATTTAGATTTTAGCAGATCAATGTCATAAGCTGGTTTGGGATGTTGAGTCACAAGAGAAATCTTACAAAGAAAACTAAAAAATAGAAAAAGAAAAAAGTTATACCCATTTTTTTCTAATTAATAAAAAAAATTGCTAGGTAACTCTCTGGAAGTGAGCTGTAGAAAACAAATTTTAAAGGTAAGTGAAATTTCAATAAGGAATATATATTTATATATTGGAATGGGATTGAACAAAATAAACGCATAAAAAAGAAGGATATTTACTGTCTGCATATAAAACTGCTACAGTTCACATTAGAACTATTGTACTTCTATTATAAATTCTATTTTCTTAACTATAAAAGTGATTTGTTTGTATTCTGAATAAAAAAGTTGAATACAATTTTAATTTACAATTGAGCTATTTCATTTCTGCAACTTCTATATAAAGAGATTTTATATCCTGATTATTTCATTTAAAAATGTTCATGCAACTTCTGACCAGGATGTAGAACATAACTCAGTAGTGTATGGAATTAAAAAACCTTAAAAGTTGAAATTTAAAATTTATTGACCACTTCTCTAGGAAGAAATTTAAAACAGACAGGACACCAACTCTATAAAAATATATTAACACATATTTCTTCATGTGATATATTTTCCACAAAAACTAATTTGGAAAAGATTATCAAATTTAGTTGATACATATGAGAATTCTCTTTTGAAGACATTGTCTTTAAAGCTTTGGTAGTTACAACTTATAAAAAAAGTCATGCTTTGCTAGACAAAATTAAAAAATATTTTGCAAATTTTATTTCATAAAATATTGTACATTGGAGACATGTATAAAATGAAATGTCTTTCAGAAATTAGCAACCAAACATTTTCCTGAATCAAGGGGAATAAAAGCTGCAAATATTCTTTATCTATGGTTATTCTTAGATATTAAAAAATACTTTTTTAACCATGGGCCACATGTTCTTTTGCCTACCATCTGCTTATTTCACATGAATTTCTTCACTAGGAATTCTCTATTTCAAAATAACAAATCTTCTGTAATTGTTCTATATGCACAGTTTAGGTTTTTGTGCCTAGATGCATGCATTTTCATTCAAAGAAAGATAAACACTCAAAGACATTAGTTTTCACTAAAATGATTGATAGATTTTAAAGCAGTCCCAAAAGATTCATTCTTTCTCAGCTGCTACCCAATTTTAAATCTTTGAGTGAGAAGAATTTCTTCATTAATTTCTCTTTCCTTATAAACACAGGTAGAATGGTGTAAGCCTGGGGAAAATAACCTCAGGTTATGTTTTGCCAGATGTAATTTTGAAATAAAGTCAAGTGAAAAAAATGTGTCCATTCAATTAATTTATAGTTTGTAGTTGTCCTGATTTGTTTGAATGACTGCAATTTCGTTAGTTAAAAATATTGCTATATATAAGTTGAGGTTTTATGGGGAGGAGAAACATGCATGATAATATGAAAGACAGAGATGTTTAAAATACTGCCGTTTGCTTAACATGAATTAGAAAAGAATGATATGGCTCTATGTTTTGAAGTCATCAGTCTTCATGAGATATTTTATAAATAATATGGTTGAAATAAAACCTCAAACACTTTTTAATACATTTTCCTATAATTTTAAATTTAGTCATGTATTAAAGCAAATTAAACCCTTAAACTTTAAAGTTATATACACTTTATGCACCATAAAGAGATTTGTAGGGCTTTTATTTCCTTATTTTGGTTGCACAAATCATTTGAGTATTTATGTCCTCATTTGTGTGTTTAAAGAGGACTCTAAGTCCATATTTTTTGTAGAAATTGAAAATTATGCTTTGCTAAGTGTAAACAATATCAAAAACCAGTGTATCACCTGGATTTGAATCAAATCCCCATGAAAGTGAGCAGCTTTTCATATTGGCAAACTGTTTCCACCTAACAAAGATGAAAAAATGGGCCAGCAACTAGCTTTAAGATTTTTATCAGGAGGTTTATTTACATAAGAATCAAACATGATCTCTCTTTAACTAATACTTACTATAGGAAGCACAGCTATGTTTGATTTTTAAATTCAATTGGTATTTGGTGCTGTCATTGGTTGCTCATAATTAAAATCTTACAGGAAGTCCACCTATAATCAGCAATCTAATATTTGTGGTATTAGTTGGTAAACTACGCCAATTCCATGAAAATTACGCTATCATAGTCAGATCCAGGCTAACCACGTAGAGCTCTCTCTCTATCCTAATTATATAATTATATTATTTTTATCTTAAAGCATCCTTCAGAAAACATTTTCTCTATAGTATATTATTAAAAAGTCATGCCTTTAAAAAAATCTCTTAGTAAGCTAAGAAATCCATATATTATGTATTATAAAAAATGGTTTTCATGAAGAAATTTCTACTCAGTTTTGAACCAAGGTCCAGGAACTGCAGTACAGATTGCCAATAATTTTTAGAGCAAAGAAAATACAGTTGCAAAGCAAACTTCACTAAGATAGTTGATGAGAAAAGATATTGGATCTTAAAAAAAATTATTCCTCTCAATGTCAAACTTGTCTCTCTCAAGAGATGAAGAATTAGACATTTGAGATAGGATTTAAAAACTATGCCCTTCATATAAGAACTCTATCTGTTATGGTGGGCTGATGTGAGGAGAAATCTTGATCTGCACAAAATCTAGTTTGTCTCTACATTTTATTATTAATGTACATATCATTTTTTATCCTCATTGTCTATTTTATATATACCAAAGAGGTAGTGTAAATACATGAATAATAAGCAAACTAGAAATACAGCATTTGGTATTTATGACTACAAAGTCCAGCAAGTTACTTATATTCCTTTATCTTTCATTATACTAGAACTTTTAATATGCCTCCCTCATGCCTGATACAGTAATAATGAGCAACAAAGATATGACTCATGGTATGGACACAGTGCCTAGGGAATTGAAAGCTTGTGATACGATAATCCCACTCAACCAAACAGATGTTAGTACATGGCAAGTTGTAAATGGTTTAGATTATGTTTGTTTTATTTTCTGGGAACCCAGTGGATAAAATGGATCTTCAATAAAGAAATCTACTCTTGAGGCTGAAGGCTATAAGAAATTAAAGATAGAGAATGCTCGTTTCGAGTCTTATCTAAATCTACCTGAGTCTGAATTGCTTTTTTTTTTTCTTTTTATCACAGAATTTTGCCTCATGCAGATCTGGCATGGAGCTTTGAAATGACGGGATTGAGGGGAGAGTTATTTGTCCTTTCATTCTCCCCAAATCCAGTGACAACATAGCTGAGAGTAAGCAAGTTATTAATTTTTTGTTAGTTCTGGCTGCAATGTTATTGTTCTTTAGAATTTCCCACAAAACTTCTTTTCTCCAGGTTGGGATTCTACTCTGAGTAAAGCTATGTTAGAATAAATTTCAGTTTTCTATGTCTAAAGTAAAAGATCACTGTTTCACAACTATTGTATCATGTCTTTCTACCTGTGGTAAGTTTTCTTTCAGTTTTCTTTCACTGGGTTTTTTGTTTTTCATGATGCTGAGCTTTGAGCTGGGACATTTGAGCACACAAATCCTAGGTAAACTAAATTTGGTTATTACTAGTCTTTTCACTCTAAAAACGTTTGTGGGTTTATGATGCAAATTTGCCTATCCCCATTCCAACAACATAAAAAAATTAGTTCTCATCACTGAACTAAAAATTTTGAATACGACAAAGTATCTATTTTAATGTAGTTTGCTATGTATTAAATTTTATTTGGGATTGTGAACCTTGACATAGCAACTGGATTGGGAAGGGGAGATGTGGTGATTTAATAGTACCTTGCCTCAATTTTCTCTGTACTAGATATTAGGTAGAAAACAATCCTGAAATATTCTGAATCTTACACTTATACATTTTTCATCATGGAGTAAGTAATCACCAAATTTAACCTTAATTTTATAGATTTTTTGTGTGTAATAACTGCTGAAAAATGAAATAAATTTAGATGCTTTCTCTTTTATATTTTTCTCCATAGCATTGAATAATAAAGGCTAACAAATGAATAATATCTTCTGTTTGGTTTTAGGGAAAAAAGATGATTTGGTGAGATTTGGCCTATTCCATAAAGTGGTAAACAAAAAGGAAGTACTTCAAAATATTTCAAATATAATTATATATTTGAAATTGTATATTTCAAAATGGCCAATAGATAAATTCTTATTTTCAAGAGGAAATAAAGACACACACACACACACACACACACACACACAATGTCTAGGATTCTCAAATTTGTATAATAAAAAGTATAATATATATTGTATATATTCCTGAGATTCTCAAATTTGTATAATTTGTGTGTGTGTGTGTGTGTGTGTGTGTGTGTGTGTGTGTGTATGAATACATAATATAAAGGGGACCAAAAAACCCCAGAATTTATTTATAAAAATTGTATATTTATTCTTACTTGTTTAAACTTCAGTCACCTTTAAAGTACTCTCTGTTTGATGCACTACACCTTTTGGGACCTTTTTTTCACTGCTCAAAACAGTTTTTGAACTTATCAATTTTGATGCCTTTTAAGGCTTCTGCTGTTTTTTGTTTCACATTTTCCACATAGGTGTTTCTCTTTGAGGGAACCTATCCAGGGGAAACAAAAATAAGTTGCTCGGGGTGGGATCGGGTGAATAGGGAGAATGGGGCATGGGGGTCATGTTGTTCTAGATCAACAACTGCTGAACCCTCACTGCAACGTGGGCAGGTACATTGTCAGGCCCCATGTTGTTTGTCTAAATTACCCATCATGAAATGGTCAAACACATTTTTAAGAGTCTTCCAAAAAAATTCACTGAACCCAAATACAGTCTCTTATAACATCAGCTGGTACACTGATGCAAATGGGTTCCTAGAACACTTAGCTAGAGGAGGAAGCCTCTACTACTAGGGGCCTGCCCTCCAGAAGGTAACTCTAGTTTTCTTTGGGTTCCCTCTCCTATACTCATGTTACATATGTATACATGTACATGTGTATATGTATATAATATTATATTGTATATATGTGTGTATATATACAATATATATATATGTATTTCTAGGATTCTCCAATTTTCTAAGAAAACCAAGAAGAGATGTTCTAATTTCTGATTGACAACTAACTTTGTAGTTCTACTGTATACAAATCATATAAAATAGATTAACATTGGATGATTACTCTGATCATTTCAAATATTATATATTTAAAGATGAGCATTATTGATATTTGGACAATGAAAAAAGTGGCATAGAAACCAGAATTATCTTTCTTATTTATTTATTTATTTATTTTTATTGTTAGACTTAATTGGGGTGACATTTGTTAGCAAGAATTACATAGGAACCAGAATTTTCTTTATTGGTTATGAGCCATTATCAGACACTTTCAGTTACTAAATAACATTTTCTTAAATAGATGGTGTGGCCACACATTTAGATATTCATTGTGAATGAGGCTAGAGATATCTTCATAGGCCCATGAAGAACTAACTGCTGTAAGAATAGGCTGTAATTAGAAACAAGAACAGATCAACAAGGAGTTCCCTGGTGGTGTAGTGGTTTAAGGCTTTGGCACTGGCACTGTCAGCATTGCGGCCTGGGTTCGATTCCCAGCCAGGGAGCTACCCACATACCAAAAAGCAAAAACAACGACAAAAACTAAAACAGATCAACAAAAAATGTGCCATGAGGTTTTCCAGACATTTGACTTTTGGCAGCACAGGATGGTGATTTCTAAGAAAACATGTGAGTGGCTACTACCATTGCCCCAGCTTAATGATCAGAGACACAGAGCAAAGTTAGGGAACCCAAACAGAGTCAGGTCGTCATACAGAGTTGAGGAAGTTGAGATAAGAACTCTGAAAAGTTGTGTTAGAACGAACCTGTGGGCAAAATATGAGAATGGAGAGAGTTGAATAGTGAAAAAAGTCTAAATCACTTCGGAAGGTCACATCGAGTCTTTGGCTGATTACTGATCTACTCATATTTTGAATGAAATTCCATGAAGTTAGAGAAAGCCATAAAGTAATGGTTTTTGGAGTTCACATAAGATGGAAATAATTTATACTTTTAAGAGCCAAAGTACAGAGATCTCTTGATATATGATAAAATTGGATAGAATGCTTAGAGACCTCAGGCCTTAGTAGCTAAGGTAAAGTAGCCTTAAAATTAGCATTCCTCTGAGCGTATTAACAAAGTTTAAAAGGAAGACTTAAAAGGATCAAATATGACCCACATGTAACTTAACTGTCTGCCAGATCAAAATAGATGCTTTCTAAAAGAATGCAAAAACATTCTTCACTGAATAATAAGAAATATAAAATATTCAGCATCCAGTCAAAATTACTAGGCAATCAAAGAAGCAGAAAAATTTAAACTTTCATCAACAGAAAAATAACTCAATAGAAGCAAATGCAAAAAAAAAATTAAAAACGTTAGCAGACAAAAAGCTTTTATGAAGCTATGATCACTTTTAGTTTCTGTTCTAACATGTAAAAATCTTGAATCTTCACAAAAGAAATAGACAATGAGTAAACTAGAACATAAATTCTTTTAGATACATTAGATAATTGAGGTCACAGAGCAAACTGCTGCGTCAATAACTCGAGTCATATATCAAAAATCATAGTTTTTTTTTTTTCAAACTCGGAGCAAAAATCTAAGAGCAGAAGCCCGCTGCTAAAGTCAGTACTAGTAGGAACACTGAAATTATAATTGAAGGATTGTTTGCACTAACTTCACATATAGAAACTCTAGGCAGGCTCAGTCTTACAAGACACCCTGTGCTCATGAGGATTTTGCCTTCAGTAGTCCCAATAGATTTTCCAGGTAAAAGTAGAAAAAAAATTCCATCATGACTCCCACTCTGAAAGGAGAAAGTAAGCATTCTAAAGGATTCCCAGAGCATTTTATTCTCCTTAATAAATCAATGCCCTCAAAATAAACTATTTTACCAAAGTCTAATCAAGTTGGGTTTTACTAGAGCATCACTGATGTAGGGAAAAGGAAATACCTAGCTTTCAATATGGGGAAAGAGAAAACCCAACTTCTGAACCCCCAGCCATCCTGTCTTGCCCTAGGTAAGGAATTTAGAAAAAGAGCAAATTAAATCCAAAGTGAGAAGAAAAGTAATAATTAAAATTAGAGTAGAAATCAATGAAATTTAAAACAGAAAATCAATAGACATAATCAACAAGTGCAAAAGCTGTATTTTGAAAATATCAATAAAATTGATAAACCTCTAGCCAAGTTAACTAGAAAAATAGTGAGAACACACAATTACCGGTATCATAAATGAAAAATTGGTCATACTACTAAACCCACATACTATTGAAAGGATAATAAAGAGATACTATGAACAACTAATTCTATATCCACAAATTTGATAACCTATATAAAATGCATTGATTCTTTAAAAGACACAGTGTATCAAAATTCACACATGGAGAAATAAATCATCTGAATAGGCTTATCTATATATTAAAGAAATGCAATTATTATTAAGCTACCAAAGCAGGAAGCACCAAGCCCAGATGGGCTAACTGGTACATTCTAACAAATATTAAAAAATAAATTTCACCAATTCTCTAAAATCTCTTCCAAAACTTCTAAGCAGAGGTAAATACTTCATAACTCATTTTATGAGGTCAACAATAACCAAATATCAAAACCAGTCAAAGACATTACAAGAAAGAAAAAAAAAATGAGACCAATATCTCTTTGAAACACAGATGCAAAAATCTTCACAAAATACTAAGTTGAATTCAAGAATGTATAAAAAGAATTATGATCAAAACCAAGTGGAAATTTTTCCTGATATGGATGACTAGTTCAACATTCAAAAATCAATTAATGTAATCCATGGAAATAGGTTAAAAGGGCAAATCTTATATTACTATATCAAGTCAGTTGGCAAGAGGTCAGATGAATATGGTGGATGAGGCAAAACTTTGTAGCCTAATTTGTTCAACTTTTCAAGCGTTGGTCATATGATGTGTGGTCAGGCATTGTTATGGAGAAGAATCAGGTCCTTTTTGTTGACCAATGCTGGCTGCGGACATTGCAGTTTTCAGTGCATCTCATTGATTTTCTGAGCATACTTCTTAGATGTAATGGTTTCGCTGGGATTTAGAAAGCCATAGTGGATCAGACCGGCAGCAGACCACCAAACAGTGACCATGATTTTTTCTTGGTGTAAGCTGGCTTTGAGAAGTGCTTTGGAGCTACTTCTCGGTCCAACCACTGAGCTGGTCATTGCTGATTGTTGTATAAAATCCACTTTTTGTTGTACATCACAATCTAATCGAGAAATGGTTCGTTGTTGTTGGGTAGAATAAGAGAAGAGGATAATTCAAAAAGACAATTTATTTTATTTCTGGTCAGCTCATGAGGCACCCACTTATCAAGTTTTTTCACCTTTCCAATTTGCTTCAAATGCTGAACAACCATAGAATGGTCAATGTTGAGTTCTTCAGCAACTTTTTGTGTAGTTGTAAGAGGATCAGCTTCAATGATTGCTCTCAATTGGCCATTGTCAATTTCCAGTGGCCGGCCACTACATTCATCTTCAAGGCTCTTGTCTCCTTTGCAAAACTTCTTGAACCACCACTGCACTGTGCATTCATTAGCAGTTCTCAGGCCAAGTGTGTTGCTGATGTTGTGAGTTGTCTCACTGCTTTAGTTTCATTTTGAACTCCAATAAGAAAATCACTTGAATTTGCTTTTGTCTAACATCATTTCCATAGTCTGAAATAAATATAAAATAAACAGCAAATAATAAGTCATTAACAAAAAAAAGAGAAAAAAAGAAATGTGCCTTAAAATGATGTATAACATAACGATATTTATTTAAGAATGCATTCCAATATCAAACGGCAAATTTCAACAATGCAAAAACCATAATTACGTTTGTACCAACCTAATAAAATTATTCCTGCTAATTTTAGAAATACGACAAAGATGTTCCCTCTGATCACTCGTATTTATTGTTGTATTTGGAATCTCAGCTGATGAAATAACCCAATAAAATAAACAAAAATGGTATACAAACAGGGAAAGAAGTAAAATTGCCTTTGTTCTTGGATAACATGGTTGTCTATGTAAGAAATCCCTAAGAATTAATGAAAATACTCTAGAAACTAAAAAACTGACTGTAGCAAGGTTGCAGGAATTAGGTTTCATATATAAAAGTCAATTGCTTTCTTATTTATTAGCATTGAGCAAATGTAATTTGAAATTATAAACACAATACTACATAAATTTGGACCAAAAAATTAGGTACTTAGTTATAAATTTAAGTGTAGGACCTATAGGAGGAAAACTATAAACTAAATAATTGAAAATTATGGAATAACTAAATAAATGGAGAGATAGTTCATGTTCATGAATATTGCAAGATGTTACTGTTGTCCAACTTGATCTATAGATTCAGTGTAATCTCAATCAAAATCCCAGACAGTTATTTTATAGTTCTTGCCAGTTTTTATGGCAAGGCAAAAGATACAGAGAATATTGAAGGAGAATAAAGTCAGAAGAATAATGCTATCCAACTTTAAGACTTACTATAAAGCTATAGTAATCAAATCAGTATGGTATGGGTGAAATAATGCACAAATAGATCAATGAAACAGAATACAGCACCAAAAATTATATCCACATAAATACGGTCAACTGATCTTTGACAAAGAAAAAAAGACAATATGATAGAGCAAAGGTAGTCTTTTCAGCAAATGCTGAAGCAACTAGACCACCACATGCAAATAAATAAATAAATAAAAATAAAAGCAGACTTCTTGTCAAAAGTTATGAAAGCCAGAAGATAGTTGCATAAGATCTTTAAGAGCTGAAAGAAAAGTAACTGCTCACCTAGAAATGTATACTCATCATAATATTTTTCAAAATTTAAGGCAAAATACATTTTCAGACCAATAAAATTTGTCAGAATTCAAGAACATTAACGCAAAAAGTAATACTTAAGAAAAAATTTCTGGGAGTTCCCTGGTGGTGTGGTGGCTTAAGGCTTCGGCGCTGGCGCTGCCAGTGCTGCGGCCTGGATTCGATTCCCAGTCAGGGAGCTACCCACATACCAAAAAGCAAAAAAAGAAAAAGAAAAAAAGAAAAAATTTCACCAGAAGTTAATTGTTACCAACTGTATATTTGAATCTGCAAAGGAAGTAAGTGTTAGAAATAGAAATATGTGAATAAATGTAAAATACAAGTTTTAATACTTTTAAAACTTTCCGTAGAAGATAGCTTCCCATTTTTATTAATAATTATACTTAATATTTATTATTAAGAAATAATAATAATAATACTTGACAAGGTTTATAACACTAGTAAATTTTAGAACAACCACTTAAAATAAAACAATGAAGCATGGCTAACAGTAAAGATGCTATAGAATATAAAATTAAACTCAGAGACTCACTAACGTTAAAAAATGCAGAAATATTGGAAAAGGGAAATAACATATGGAACAAATAAAAAATAACAACATAATAGATTTAACTTCAACATCATTGATAGCCACATTGACTATATTGTGCTGTCCAATACTACTATAATCACATTTGGTTAGTAGACACATGATATGTGGTAGGCCAAATTGAAATGTGAGGTAAATGTAAAACACACACTGGATTTCAAAGATTTAATATGAGTTAAAAATCATGTAAAATATTTCACTAATATATGTTTCCATTGATTATATGTTTAAATGATAATATTTTAGATATATTTGGATAAATAAAATAATGTACTGAAATAATATTGCACTCATTCTTGTAGTGTCTACCAAAAGTTTTTAAAACTATGTATGTGACATATTTGTGGCTCACATTTTATTTTTATTGGATAGCACCAGTTCAGATTTTCTAATTAAAAGTAATTATTGTCAGATTGGATGAAAACCAAGATCTATATATAATATGTTATCTGTAGGAAACCCACTTTAAGTATAAAGACGTAAGTTAAAAGTTAAAGAATGGAAAAAGTTATAACTTTAAAACACTACTTAAATGAAAGCTGGAGTGATAATTTTATATCAGACACAGTAGACGTCAGAACAAGAAAATAATCAGGACCAAAAACAAGAGAGACATTATAGAATAATAAAGAAGTCAATTCATCAGAAAGCTATAATTCTAAATGCAACCAATAAGAGAGCTTTGAAATACATCAATACAAATTAACAGCAGACTCACATCTTAAGAAATGCTAAATAAAGCTAAAACAGTGTATTCAGGCTAAAGAAAAATGATACCAAATACAAATTAGATCCTCAGAAAGAAATGGTATAAGTATCTGAGAAATACAAAACACTGTTTCTCTTTTCTAATTAAAATATGTATATAAAGAAAAATACATATTTTTGTATAAAGTCTATATAAAGCAAAAGTCATAACTTAATTAGATTTATAACCTATATGGATGTAAAATAGATGAAATTTTTAGCTAAATGATGGCAGTCTTGGTAAATGGGCCAGCCTATGTAGTTGCACCATTTCTAGAATTTATGTGAAATTGTACACGTTTAACTCCATATTGGTTATGAAAAACTAAATATGTACAGTGAAATTTCTAGAGTAAGAAATGCAAAAAGCTATAGTCAATGTGCCAATATATAAAATAAACATTTGAAAATATTCAAATAATTAAAAAAAAACAATGAAAAGAAAAGTAACATAAAACAAGGGGACAAATGAACAACTACAATAAAATGGCAGATCCATATTGAGCCATATCAATAATTTTATTAAACATGAGGAAACTAAACACTCAAATTACAAAATCTGCTCAAATGGACAGAAGTAAGACCCAACTATATGCTATCTAAAAGAGATATAGTTTAAGTAAAAATACGTAAAAAAATGCAAAGATTTTAAGATTAAAAAAGTATGACCCTGTTAATAAGAGAAGTAGAGAAAACTTAAAGACACAGATAAATTCAAAGTAAATGAATGATGAGAAAAATATACAATGCAAATAGAAAGTAAAGGCTTGAATGACTATATTAATAATAGATAAAATCTACTTCCAAACAGTGTATTACTAATAAAGAGGTAAAAAGTCATTTTATTAGCACAATATATTAATAATAACTCTGTGTGTGCTTAAGAATAGAGCTTCAAAATACATGAAGTAAAATTTGATAGAATTAAATGAAGAAACAGACACCTGGAAACCTATATAATTTACTAACCAATGTCACTCCAATAAATTTATATATATAAAAAAGAAACACGTAATTGGAAGATAATAATAGATTTTGATAGAAAGGGGTTTTCACATTTTTCAGAAATTAATAGAAAAACTGGATTTAAAAAATCAGTAAAGATATATATAGATGATATTAACAACCTTGACCTAACTGACATTGGTATTAACACTACATCAGTTATCAAAACTGCAATCTTTCAAGTGTATATGACACATGCACCAAGATAGATCATATTTTTGTGTCAACAAAAACGTCTTGATAGATTTAAAAGAATTGAAATTATCAGACAACTAGATCATATAGTACAGTTTTTTAAAACCAAGACAGTATTTTTTTCTTGCTATGGTCTCTGACCACAATAAAATTAAATTGGAAATCAGTTACAACTAAATGTCTAGAAAAACCCTGAACATTTGGAAACTAAACACCCCCCACCCCACATAAATAATCTATGGGCCAGAGAAGAAATGACAAAAATAGAAGGACATATGAGGTCCGGGAGAAGTAACGCCTGGACTTGAGTTATGATTTTATGACAAAATCATAACCATGTATGCTTATAGTTACTCAAATAATGGCCACTTTTTATGAGATGGTAATTTATACCAAATGTTTTATTACAAAATCATAAGCATGCATGGTTATAATTTTGTCATAAAATCATAACTCAAATCCAGGCATTACTTCTGCTGGACCCTGTGTATTAATATTGGCTTCTGTTTTTTTTCTCCAACACCAACCTACTGGGCATGCTATCAAATTGGGGCCTTTAAATTGACCTTTAAATTAGCCTTATGCCTTGGACACTCTTCCAGAAGCCATACACATAGCTTTGCTCTCTCACTTCCTTGAGGTTCTACTCTATCCTCATCTCTGCAAAACTGTCTCTGGCAACACTATTTAAAATTAAATCCCCAATATTTCCTACCCCTTTATCCAGTGTCATTGCTCTGTATTACTCAAGACTGTCTAACACACACACATATATTAACTTTGCTTGACTACATTTTGTTTGACTTGTCTTATTAATCTTCACAAGAGCAGTGAATTTTGTCTTTTTTCTTTCCTGATGTATATTTTGACTCCTAGTAGACATTTAATGAGGCAGTAAATATAGATATAAATACAACATGTGCATCAATAAATTAAGAAAGAATATTATTGGGTTCTGGGAATACATGCAGTTTAAAATTTTATTTTTTATTTTTGCTTATCTGCATTACTAATTCTTCTTTAATGATCACGAATCTCTTGTGCATTTTTTAAGAATAAAATTTTTATTCAAAAATGCCTAGAAACAAGTTTCCCAGAGCTAAACTTTGAAATATTTTGTCTCCTAGCACTTAACATGTAGAGGGAGGGGAGCAGGAGTTATATTTCTCAACTTTCAAGACATGATGTTGTCATTTTTGTTCAACACAAACCTTTTTTATACATAGTGTGAGATACATATTAAACCTACATATATAAGAATCCATAATTTGTTAATCAGTGATATACAAAATATTTTATTTTAGTTCCAAATTATATTACAAACTTCATTTGTCTTACCAATTAATTTATCTTACAATGTACAAACATGTATGACCAATACGTGTGTCTAACTTTCTTTTATTCAAGCCACCCGTATTATTTGGTAGTCAAAAGGGATTGGGCAGTATCTATAGTATTCATTAGACAGAATCCATATAATTACTTAGTTATGCTATAACTTGGCTTTTAAACTTATGTCCCTGTCCATATTATGTAGAATCATCAGTATGCCTGACCGTCTATTCATAACTTCAAAATTTAACCTTAAAACTGCTTCAGCTTCAATGAATCTAAAGCATAAAAGAATTTAAAGGATGTAGAGATGTATATTTAAAAATGAAAGTAAAAATTGATCCTCAAAAAATTTGATGCTCTATTTTCTATGTCACATAAAACAACTCTTGTATTAAATTTGAGAATTAGATTTTGTTTCGATTTCTTTGTAAAAAACTATTATCTATTTTATCTTTGAAAGCAAATATTTGGAATAATGGCAAAATGAATAGCAAATATGTGACATTAAACCTCATTGTAAACTAAGTCAGCACTGATTTTGCTTCACCATCTTATTTAAAGGTTAATGACAAAACACAATTCAGTGGTTAAAACTGACAGTATTTTTTGAAAATGCAAATTACCAGAAAGCACTAGAAAGTCATCTTTCAGGCGCTGGAACTATAACTTTGTTTTATGTCTCAGTCCAGTTGGAGTGTTTGCTTTTCTCTGCTTAAGTCTTGGTTACATATATGTTGGTTGCAATGCACTATGAACATTCTATATGGAAAAGAAAAATGGCATTTGAGAGGACAGAAAATAATAAGAAATATATTTCTTAAAATATCATCAATTCATCATAATGCCAAAGAAAGTTATAATGGAGTTGGCGAACTGTATTGATAATTCAGTCCAAGACTTCTGTGGTTTTCTTATAATCTGATTTCTTTTTCTCTTAGCTATGTGACTGATATAAATGTGCCTTCTCTTTCTCTTCCAACCACTTCTCTCTCCTTTGCTCCTTGAGAATTGGCATGGCTGACTGGAGTTTTTGGTAGAATTTTCTTGATGCCAGTCCAGGATCTGGCATTATTTCTGACAGACATTTTAACCGGATTCAACCCAAACATGTTAGAAAACTGAAGTAAATTGATTATGTTGTCTATTTTAATAAAACCGCCAGCACAACCAAGCCAATATAAACAGGCTATAACAGTAATGGCCAATTTAAAGGTTCGTTAAAAAATACCAGTGGTAGTACTGTAATTCCCAACCTTTCATCACTCAAATATTTAACAGCAGGCCATAAAGACACTAGAGAAGAAGCTACGTATATGACACTAAACAGACTAAAGTGGATGTGATTATTTCCTTATCATTACAAATATCCAGATGGGAATTAAGTTCTAGCTGCCTTGCATGTTTTCAGATTTAATTGTGCACTGCAAATGACAACAATATTTGTGGTTTTCTTTTTTGCCAACTTTCTGATGATTTCCCCTCCTTCATTAGTGTCTTCCTTTAATTGTTTGAGAAGTTTGATATACATAGTTTGAAGTGGATTAGGAGCCTCAGCTTGTATTTCCCTTGTTCTTGGGGTGATGACTGAAAGATGTAGAAGAAATAAGAATAACAGGAGTATCCCAGATGTGCCGTTTATGCCCCTTCTCCACAGCAGAAAAGAACCACGGCTACTTTGATCTCCATCTTAAAAAAAAAAAAACCTAGTTGTAATTTGTGTACAAAAGAAAGAACAGATAAAGAAAAGTTGAAATGACAAATTGGGGAAAGTTATTTATAAAAGTACATGAATTAATAGTATCAATAACTCATCCACTAGTTTTGTAAACTTTTCTCAATTTGATTAATAATATTGATTATTCATCTACTTAAGAGTTTTAACCATTTAACTGGTAACATTAATACTGTAATGAAATTAAAAAGTGAGCAAAAGTTTATAAAAATTATAGAGAAATATAAATGATCAATAAGCATAGGAACAAATGTTCACCATCATTTATGCCTTCATTTGTAATAACAATACAAAAAAAAGACATAAAATTTTATTCATTCTCTCAGTAATAAAATTTGAATGACAGCGATGTGCTGTTGTGGGTGGAGAAAAACAGAAAAATAGTGGATGGCATCCAGGGTCAATGGAATACTTATGTGCCCTCTCTTTTTACACTCTGCTACATGCAGCCAAATTGTGTAAAATTGCAATGAGATAATCATATTTGTAAACAGTTGTTTGAAGCGTAAATAAGTACAATACTTTGGAAATTAATTTGGCAATGAGCTATGATAATTTAAAAAATGTTTGACTCAACTCTTATACTTGATTGTGAAGAAACAATCACATGTGTAGACAAAAACATAACTACTAATAGGTTCACAATACAGGATTGGCAGAAGTAATGCCAGTTGGTAGAGTACGTGAATGTCTGCACAAGATGGACAGAAATGTGAACATTTCACCTAAAATGTCATATAGTTTGCTTGAGTGTGATACTGTTATATTACAGAATTACATGCTTATGATTTTGTAATAAAAGTTTTAGTATAGATTACCAGCTTGTCAAAAAGGGGCGTTATTTATGCTGGACCCTGTATAATAATATATAGTAGTGAAAAATCAGATCAAATATATATGCCCCAAAGTATGGCTTAAAAGAACATGAGAAGTCTTTGTGATGGGATATCATGCAATCACTAAAAGCATATCTTCAGACAGTATTTATTAATATGGGAAAATGGCTACATTGAGGTGTCGATTGTTAAAATCGAGGCAAAATTATGTATGTGTGACTTCACTGAAAGTTATGCATAACATAATACATATATAACTATATAATTATATAATAACTATATTTATGTTCATATGCTTATTTTTATGTATTCATATTTATATTTAAGGTCGAAAGGAAATGATAATCTCTATCTCTGAGTATATTAGTCTTCTGAACTTGGGCTACTGTAACAAAACATCACGAACTGCATGTATTAAGCAACAGGAATTTGTTTCTCACAGTTCTTGAGGCTCGAAGTCTGCGATCAGGGTGCACTACAAGGTAGCTGTCCCGTGAGAGCTCTCCCTTTGGGTTGAAGCTGGCCAGCTTCTTGCTGTGTCTTCATGTGAAGGAAAGAGAGAGTTCTGTTTCTTTTCCTTGTCTTATAAAGACACTAATTTCATCATGGGGATCTTTCCCTCAGGACCTTATCCAAGCCTAATTACCTCCCAATGACCATACCTCCAAATATTATCACAGTAGGATTCAGGGCTTCAGTATGTGAATTTGGGGGAGACACACTTAGTCAATAACACCAAGTGGTTATTTTATAGGTAACATAAAATTTTTATTAATAAACAAAGTAATTAATGGCCAAGCATTTTCCAAGGATTCTAAAAAGATAAATTTTGTCATCAAATAATATTAATACCTATTTTAAAAAGTAGGATTCTAAGTGGGACTATTATGATTCTGGTTTCATTATATACTTTTGAGCATTTTGTGAACCTTCCCTTGATCACCTCTCTCATATTCAGGAGCTCTTTGAGATTGAATGTGATAATCAATATGAACACCATTTTTACATATGCACATTGGTATTTCAAATAAGAGTAGTAATATAATCAGGGTATATAGTTGCTCTGGAGCAAAATTGGGAAATGGAGAATATTTTTAAGTTCTTCATGTTGTATACTCTCTAGCAGTCCGCACTACCATTAAATAGTTACGTTTTTAGTAAAATACCTTGGAAGGAAATCCACAGTAAAGAGATCAGGATTTTCCTTCATATTAATTAGTCAAGTAAGTGCGTGCTGTTGAGAAAACAGTACTGTTTTTCAATAGCACTTTCTTACTTGACTAATTAATATATGAAGGAAAACAGGTACCACATGGACACAAGAATAGGATATCAGGATCACCTTCTTAAAACTTTATAACCCAATTATATGTTTTCTAATGCATTGCCAACAAAACCTAAACACATAAATAACAGGAAGAAATAAAGCAAGCAACTGATATTAGGTTTGGCCCATAATCCAAAAGTTCATCCTATTAGGGGATGAACTCTATAAAACAAATTTCACTAGTTGAATGTTGTACTTAATTAATTAGAAAATTCTACGAAAACATGCTTTGGATTCACTTAGTTCTTTTGTTTATTTGTTTTTGTTGGCTTATGAATGTCCTTTGGAAATGTCTTGGTCTTGGTTTGATATCAGAATAATACCAGCCTCATAAAGTCAGTCAGAAACTGTTTATTTCACTTCTATTTTCCAAAATACTTTGCTCAGGATTGTTGCTATTTCTCCCATAAATTTTGTTAGAATTCACTGGAGAAATCATGTAGCCTAGAATATTATTTGTAGAGAAATTTTTCAATAAAAATTAAATTTCTTTAATAATTAAAACTCTAATTAGAGTTTTATAAAGAATTTGGCATGTCATCTGGTTTGCTAAATGTATTGGCCTAAAGATATAACATCCTTATTTTAAGATTAATGTCTGTAAGTTCTACAGTCTTTTTATCTTATCCTATTTCATTCCTGATATCTGTCTGATACATGTGACTTTTTCATTTTTTTCCTGATTAATCGAGCTAGACATTTTAAAAATGTATTCTTTTTTTTTTTAAGCTCATGGTTTTGTTAATTTTTCTACCTTTGGCTACTTACTACTTGGTTGGTTTTTTATTTTCTTCCTTCTACTTTATTTGGGTTTACTCTATGCTTCATTTATATCTTCTTAAAGTCGAACATTAAGGTAACTGATTTTAAAACTTCCTTTTCGATATAAGCATATAAAATCTATAATCTTTCCGTTAAGAAGTATTTTAACTGCATCCCACAAATTTGTTTTTTTTTCTCATTTTCTTGCACTTTAAATGAATTTCCTAATTTCCCTTGTGATTTTCTTCTTTTGGTTCATGGATTATTCTGAAGCATTTTGCTTAATATCCAAATTTTGGAGTATTCTTTCATATATTCTACTAATATCCTTTTTCTGGTCCATGATATAATACAGGTTCTCTATTTCACTTAGCTGTCATGTTCCCATGTCCTCTGACAGTTCCTCAGTCTTATTCAGACACATTTGAAAAAATACGAGGTAGTTATTTTATAGAATGTCCCTCAATTTCAAATTGTCTGTTGTTTTCTCATGAATTTATCTCATAACATAGATTACAGTTATACTTTTTTGATAAGAGTGCCGCAGACTTGGTATTATGCCCTACTCAGTACCCCATATAAGAAGTTATGTGATGTTGATATTTTATTACCAATGACACTAAATTTCATCCCTTGATAAGGCAGCATCTCTACTACAAAGTTAACATTTTACAATGAAGTATCTTCGGGGAAATACTTTAACACAATGCAAATATCTTGTTTCTCAACATAATTTCACCACTAATTTTAGCATTTGTTAAAGGTTCTTCTTTGTAACAATTACTACTGCGGATTAGCAAAACTATTATTTTATATTTTCTTAATTCCTTCTATATTTAACAATTAAAATTATACTGTAAGGAAGAGCTGGCCTTTTTCATTTTGTTTAGTTATTCCATTATCAGTATTAACTCAATGATATTTTATCTTCTTTAGGTTATAATCTATCACTCTCATTATTTATTTTATTGTTTATATTTTCCCAGATTTAGCTATGAGAGCTACATCAGGTTGACTTCTGTGTCCTTTCCATGTCTTTATTATTTTTTGAGCATTTCCTTACTTTCTGGCACCACAAAATATTCCGAATTCATCTTGTATTTTCCCTGCTTAACCGTGATGTCAAACATTTCTCCAAGGAGCCTTGGTTCCTTTAATTGAAGAATGATACTCTCATTACTACCGACTGTCATTGTTTCTAGGCCCTTTTGCTGAAGGAGCTAGAACATGTGTATGTGTGTGTGTGTGTGTGTGTGTGTGTGTGTGTGTGTGTATGTGTGTGTGTGTGTACACACGTATAAACCTATATACATATATGTATACTAACACATTCATACACATCTATGTTTCTACATTTATCCATCTGCCTATGTACTAAAAACAATTACTATACCAATACTTTTTATTCCAATCCAACACTACATTTTTATTCCGGTTTCACACTATTCACTCTAGCTTTCCCTTATCCTTTGTGTGTAATTTCATTCTCTGACCATATAAAACCTGCTTTCATTATCCACAATATGTTTACTTTTTGCTCAGTTTTAGCATGTACATAAAGTAATTCTACATTGCAAAATCAAAACTGTGTGAAAAACACATTTATATACTAAAGTATAGTATTTATGCACAGCTCTTTATGTCTTTAGCCATATACATATGTAGTCAAGTAGTTTTTTTTTTTTAATTACTTTGGTTAGCCGTTTTCTGCCCCAGTTCTATCAGTATGGCTATATTTATCACTTGTAATAGAGTTAAGCTCATTTGTTAGTTTTTGTATTTCATTTTGTATTCCCCATATCCTGGCATATTTTAATTATTTATATCGGGGATATGTGAAAATTATCATGGCTTTAAGAGGCAGAGCTCAAAAAGTCCTCCACAAAGCTTCCCTCTTCCCTCCTTTCTATATCATGTTTCCATTCTATTCTTTGTATCCTATTTCCACCCACCTTTTGTAGGTAAACAATGTCATTAATTTATAGATTATTTTTGTTTGGTTTGGTTTTATTTCGCACAAAAATACATACATACTTAGGCTGACCAGATGTAACATTAGAAACAGGACAGAAAACAATGGCACTGTCCCGTTTCAAATGGTATGTCTGGTCAGACTACTGGCACCTTTAGCCCCGTGAGATGGTGCATTACCCTTGTCTCACTGGGGTAAATTCAAAGAGTCAAGTAGGCTGACATCATTTGAAATGGGACATTACCGTTGTTTTCTGTCCTATTTTCAAAGGTTATGTCTGGTTATCATATATACACATATTTTCTAAAATCCCTTTCTTTGTTACACAAAGTGCAGTATACTATGGAAACTCTTTTGCCCTTTATTTTTATCACTTAATAATTCTGCATATTCAATGAACAAATAGTTAAACATACTTAAAACACCTTTAATAACATTGTTATATTTTAGTATCATGATCTTTCTTTTCTGTTTGTGTTTCTACTGTCTGATCTATTTCTAATTGTGGTTCACATTTTCTTGCTTCCTGGTGTGTTTAGAACTTTTATTTTAATGCTAGAATTTTAAATGTGTGCATTGTTGTTTTCTTTTATAAAGAGAACTGCACTTTTATCTGGCAGGCTGTTTCAGTTACTTGCAGATCTACTTGATATTTTTAAGGCCTCTTTTCAAGCCTTGTTATGGTTGGCCTAGAATAGGTTTCACTTCGGGTATAGTTTAGCTCTACTACTAAGGCACGACCTTGTGGGCTATCACCAGGGACTCTCGAGGGTCAGATCAAATGTCTTTCTACTTTCTGTGAACTCTGGAAATTGTTCAGCTTACAATTACTAACTGTCCTTTGTTCAGCCTCGTGGACTTGAACTCTAAACATGCACTGATTAATTCTCAGCAAAAACACAAGGGTGTCCCAAGTGTGTTTCTGAAGACTTTTCTCTTTATACTTCTCTCCTTTCTGGAACTCTTGCTGTGTAACCTTAGCATGTTCCCACACAGATTTCTATATCTTCAACTCAGCAAGACTTTGAGTCTCTGCTAAGGCTCCCTCTTCCTGTGCCTATTATTCAAAAATTGCAATTAAGCAGAAAATGGAGGTGATCATATGCTGATCATATTTATTTGCTTTCTCTCAAGGTTCACTGTTTTGTTCTATCTATGGCACAATGCCTGAAATCAATCAGTACATATATTTTGTTCAGTTATCTTGTTGTTTACCTTTAAAAAGCAAGTTTGGTTCACGTGATTGCATCTGGATTCAGGGTAGAAGTTTGGCCATCATTAATTTTTGATATCAAACTATATGTGGCATCCACTAGCCAGTATGTTACCTTTCTGTAACATAGAAAGAGATGACTATTTTTTTCCTACATTTAAAGAAATTTTTATTATTAGTTTCAGATGTACAATAAACATAATGATTAGACATTTACATACCTCACAAACTGATAACCTCAACAAATCTACTACCCATCTGACACCTTACATAGTTGTTACAATACTGTTGACTATATTCCTTATGCTATACTTTGCATCTCATGACTATATAAATATACACACACATATATATTTAATTATAGTTGACATATAGTATTTTATATTAGTTTCATGTGTATAGTACAGTGGTTAGGCATTTATATAATTTATGAAGTTACCACCCCAATAAGTCTAGTACCCATATGACACCATACATAGTTTTTATATCAAGGGCACTTTGATTGTTTCCATGACTTGGCCATTATGAACAACGCAGCAATGAACACTGGGGTGCATAAGTCTTTGCAGACTAATGTTTTCAAATTTAGGGGGTAGATAGTAATAAGAGGGATTGCCAGGTCATATGGTAACTCCATTCTCAATTTTCTGAGGAACCTCCACACTGTCTTTCATTGTATCAGTTTGCATTCCCACCAGCAGTGTGCGAGGGTTCCTTTTTCTCCACAGCCTCTCCAGTACTTATTTCTTTTCTTGTTGATAATAGCCATTCTAATAGGTATGAGGTGGTATCTCATTGTGGTTGAACATTTTTTTATGTCTGTTGGCCATTTGTATGTCTTCGTGGGTAAAGTGTCTGTTCAGGTCCTCTGCCCACTTTTTGATTGGATTGTTTGCTTTTCTGTTGTTGAGTCATATGAGTTCTTTATATATTTTAGGTATTAGTTTCTTACCAAATGTATTGTTTGAAAATATTTTCTCCCATTTGGTTGGCTGTCTTTTTGTTTTGTTGATGGTTTCTTTTGCTATGCAGAAGCTTTGTAGTTTGTTATAGTCCCATTCATTTATTTTCACTTTTACTTCTCTTGTTTTTGAGATCAAGTTCATAAAGTCCTCCCTGAACTTGAGGCCTATAAGTTTAGTACTGATGTTTTCTTCTATACAGTTTATTGTTTTGGGTCTTATGTGGAGGTCTTTAATTTATTTTGAATTAATTTTAGTAAATGATGAAAGTTCACAGTTCAGATTCATTCTTTTTCATATGGTTTTCCAATTTTCCCAACATCACTTACTGAATAGGCTTTCTTTTCCCTATAGTATGTTTTTTGTTCCTTTATCAAAAATTATTTGTCCATATATTAGTGGATTTATTCCTGGATTTTTAATTCTGTTCCATTGGTCCATGTGTCTGTTTTTCTGCCAGTACCAAGCTGTTTTGATTGTTGATGCTCTGTAGCATAAATTGAAATTGGAGAGCATGATACCTCCAGCCTTATTCTGTTTGAATGTACCATTCCTTTTGCGATTCAAGGTCTTTTGTGTTTCCATACAAATCTGATAATTTTAAAATCTACTTGTGAAAGAATGTTTTTGGGAATTTGAAGAGAATGGCATTAAATCTGTATATTGCTTTCCATAATATGGCCATTTTAACTATGTTAATTCTTCCAATTTATAAACACAGGATATCTTTCTATTTCTTTGTGTCCTCTTCAATTTCTTTTAATAGGGTTTTATAGTTGTCAGTGTGTAAGTCCATCATGCTCTTTGTTAAGTTAATTTCCAAGTATTTTATTCTTTTTGTTGTGATCACAAAAGGTATTGATTTTTTTGTTTCTTTTCATAAAGTTTCACTTTTGTATATACAAATGCAATTGATTTTTGTATGTTGATTCTGTATCCTGCAACTTTACTCTATTTTTTTATTGTTTCTAATAGTTTTCTGGTGGAGTTTTTGGAATTTTCTATATAAAGGATCATTATCATCTGCAAATAGTGACTTCTTCTTTCCCAACTTGGATACATTTTATTTCTTTTCCTTGCTTGATTGCTCTGGTCAGAACTTCCAGTACTATATTGAATAGCAGTGGTGACATGTGGCATCCCTGTCTTGTTCCTGATTTTGGGCTTCAGCTTTTCCATTTCAGCCTTTCTCCTTTCAGGTTTGGAAAATTCTTGTCTTACTATTTATTTATTTATTTATCTATCTATTTATTTATTTATTTATTGATAAGCTGTCTGTAGAATTCTGTTCTCCATCTTCTGCTATTCCTATTATTCTAATATTGTTTTTTTCTAATGGAGTCTGATAGTTCTTGTAGAATCTTTTTAGTTCTTTTGTCTCTGAAGTCCCTATCTTCTTCTTTCTGTATTGTTTACATGTTCAAAACTTTGATATCACTAATTCTTTCCTCCATCTGGTCGGTCCTGTTTCCTATGGTAGTTAGTTTGTCTCTCAGTTCTTCTATTACATTGTTTATCTCCAGAATTTCTATTTGTTTCTTTTTTATATTTTCAACTTTTTTGGTTAAAATGTTCCTTCTGTTCATAGATTTCTTTTCTGAGATCATTTATCTGTGTCTGGGTACTTTGACAACCTTCTTTCAGCTCTCTGAGTGTCTTAACTGCAGCCTTAAATTCTGTGTCACTTAGATCATGTATTTCCAGATCTATGTTTCTTTCTAGAGATTTTTCAGATTGTTTCTGAACAGCTTTCAATTCCAAGATATTCATTGTATTTGATTGTTTTTGTTTCTTGTTTTTGTTTTTATTTGTTTGTTTGTTTTTCTGGGCATGAGTGCTTTTTCCATGGCAGATATAGAGAGGTCTTTCTTTTTTTCTCTTCCCAGTTGGTATTGCTATAGTGTCTTCTAATATTTTTCTCTTGATTATTTGAACTCCTGTCTCTGAGAGCTATTCTGCAAGGTGAACTTTCCTTCTTTTGATCCAGTCTCTTTGGTCTCAATGTGTCTTTTCTTTTGGGAAATGTTGTGGGTGATGATGTGCTATGCCTCTGAGATCAGTGCAGGGAAAAGTTGCTGTACCTGTGTTTTCGGAGTTTTCCTGAGCTCTACTGCTGGTTTCTGTGGGTGCAAGATTTGTTGGAAAGGATGCTGCTTTTTTGCCTTCTTCCCCCACCCCCCAGCTGGCCATAGAACAGACACTAAGAGGAGGTGGCAGGGTGAGCTTTGGGAGAGAGTTAGGAGAAGCAGCCAGGCTCAATGTCTCTGGTTTCTGCTTAGGTTTGAAGATAGTGTGGTCTGTGGCTGTTTTGTTTCCTGTGATAGCTCCTCTGGTTGCTGACCTTATTGCAAACTAGTTTGCTCATCAGGGTAGTCCAGGCAGGCCAGATGTGGGATGGCCCAGTTCGGGAGCAGGCTGTGATCAGGTCGGCCGTGGGCCCCGTGCGTGCTGCCAGCTCAGCCTTTCTCCTGAGCACATGTTTCACCCAGGAACATGTTTTATTCTGGTCAGCATTTCCATGGCAGCTAGCTCTCAGTTTCAAACTCGCCCAGAGCTAATTTGTGGTTGTGGTGCCATGTTGCAGCTGGGGGACCTATTCTTGCTCAAGGCAGTTTAGACACTTTGTTCAGTCTCTAACCTGCCCCAGGGTTTGTTGTCCCAGCTGGGGCCCCAGCAAACTGACACTGGTTGGATTTCAACTATCCCACAGTCTCACAGTGTTTCAGTCACTCTCGCCTTTACTCTTATCACCACTTGACCTGCAACCCACCTTGGATCATGTTGCTCTTTGGCCAGTGTCCTTTGGCCCTCTTTGTTCCTTCTGTCATTCCCTGGTTTGGTAATGTTCCCCAGCCTCATCTCCCCTCAGGTCCCTTCTTCCTCTGCTGTTTGCCCCACTTCCTTTGACTTTTAGGGTTTTGTTTTTTTTTTTTGCCAGGTGTCGATATCTCAGCTGAGACTGTGCCACTCAGTTGTTTCCCATGTTGGATACTGGTTGTTCAATTGTAATTTCCAGGAGAGGTTTCAAGGATCTCCTCTCGCCACCATCTTAGGTCATCCTCTACTTTACTAGATTATCAGTTTTAATAATGTTTTGGTGGAAAATTTGGGTTTTTTTATATATAGTATCATATCATCTGCAGATAATGACAAGTTTACTTCTTCTTTTTCTGTTTGGATGTCTTTTATTTCTTTTTCTTGCCTAATTGCTGTCAGTAGGACTTCCAGCACTATGTTGAAGAGAGGTTTTAAGGAGAATACTTTTAGCTTTTCCCCATTAAATATGATATTAGCTGTAGGTTTGTCATATATGGCCTTTATTATATTGAGTTATATTCCCTCTGTTCTTAATTTTGCCGAGAGTTTTTATTATAAATGCATGCTGGATTTTGTTAAATGTTTTTTCTGGGTCTATTGATATTATCATATGATTTTTTTTAATAAATTCATTTTTATTGTTATACTTATTGGGGTGACATCTGTTAGCAAGGATTACATAGGTTTCAGGCATACAATTCTATGATTTTAATTTTCATTTTTTAAGTGTTGTATTACATTAATTGATTTATGTGTATTGAACCAAACTTGCATTCCAGGAATGAATCCCACTTGATTATGGTGTATGATATTTTTAATGTATTGCTGAATTTAGATTGCTAATATATTGTTGAGGATTTTTGCATCTATGTTTATTAGAAATATCAGCCTATAGTTGGTTTTCATTGTTTTTTGTTTTTAATTTTGTAATGTCTGTGTGATTTTGGGATCAGGATAATGAAGGCCTCATAAAATGATCTTGGGAGACTTATTTTCTCTTGAATTTCTTGAAATAATTGAATGCAAGCAAAACTATCTGTAGATGAAAGTAAATTTCAGAATCATCAGTTTGTTCCAAGAGAAAAATAAGTACTCTAAAACTTAGTAGTTTCAATTTTTAAAAAATTTTCAGAGAATTAAGAAACTTTTACACAAGCCACATTTTAAGACTAGCTTAAATTTAGAAAGTTATCTATTTCTAACAGCATGCAAATATTTTGAAATTTCTAATTAGTTGTTTCTTATAAATGTGAAGAAAGTTATGTTACCAGATCTTCATTTTTTACAAAGTTATATTTTCCAGTTTTTAAATAAATCAAAGCTGAACAATTAAATTTTTTTACAATAAACCATATTATGTGTGTGTATACATGTGTATGTGTATGTATGCATACACAAACACAAACACACACGTGAGGTCTGACAAGTTCACAAACAACACCATAAGGTTTCAGAATCTTTCTTTGTCTCAAAATTGTGTTTGTGTTCATGTGTGGCACTGTCTTGCTGAGTGGTGTTCATTATTGTTGTTCTGTGTTTTTCTGTGCTGTTGCAAGAATGTCTGAGTTTAAATTAGAGCAACAAACATTAAATTTTTTGTTAAACTTGGCAAGAGTGGAAGTGAAATCAGGAACATATTAGTCCAAATTTATGGGGATAATGCTGTGAAAAAATGGCAGTGTACAAATGAATTAAACATTTTTCTGAGGGAAGAGAAAACATCACTGATGAGGAGAGGTCATGGCGGCCAGTAAAAAGCAGAACTGATGAAAACATTGCAAAAATTAGTTAAATTGTGAGTCAAAATTCTCAGCTGACGATGAGATGCATAGCAGACCAAGTAAACATTGATAGAAAAACAGTTAGGAAAATCTTAACTGAAAAATCTTGGAATGAGAAAGGTATGTGCAAAAATGGTCCCAGAGGAGCTCACTGATAAACAAAAACAAAGGAGAGTCAAAGTTTGCCAAGACATTTTGGAGAGTCAAAATGATGTTTTGGGCTATGTTATCACAGGTGATGAAACTTGAGTGTACCAATACAACCCTGAAACAAAATGTCAAAGTGCACAGCAGAAGTCAGCCAATTCTCCATGATTCAAAATGTTTCATCAGTCCAAATCAAGAGTCAAAATGATATTACTAAGCTTTTTTGAATTCAGCAATATTGATCATTATGAATTTGTACTAATTGGACAGTCAACCAAATTTATTATTTGAAAGTGCTGCATACAGCCTTTTGCTGCCTGAAAAAGTTAAACAAAAACATCCTGAACTTTTCACCAACCACTCATGGTTCTTGGATCATGACAATTCACCAGCTCACATGCTACTGTCTGTGAGGAAGTTCTTAGCCAGTACACAAATAACGGTATTAGAACACCCTTCCTACTCACCTGATCTTTCCCCCAGTGACTTTTTCTTTACCCAAATATAAAGAAAATATTGAAAGGAAGACATTTTAATGGCGTTCAGGGCATCAAGGGTAATACAATGACAGCTCTGATAGCCATTTCAGAGTAAGAGGTACAAAATTGCTTTGAAGGGTTCCTAGGCACTAGTTTTGGTGCATAGTTTCCCAAGGGGAGTACTTTGAAGGTGATCATAGTGATATTTAGCAATGACGTATGTAGTACTTTGTTTAGGATGAATTTGTAAACTTAAATATCAGACCATATGTGTGCTTGTGTGTGCACGTACACACGCGCGTCTGTGCACCTGTGTGTGTGTGTGTGTTAAAATTAAGCTTAGAATGTTTAATATGCACCTCCCCCTTTAATTTTTTTGGACTTCAAAAGCATTCTTGATTAGGGATTAATCATGACTTGATTAGGGTATTTTTTCCTTCCGAGCTGGTTCATTTAAGGCTTAGGTGGTTCCTGCTGTGTAGTCACTCTCACCTGCACAGATTTCAGAGTCACTAACCATATCTGGATTCACTAGTTGCTCTGCTAACTTATGTCATCCACTCAATGTATCATCATAATGACCAAGAATTGAAAAGCAAAGAAATTGACTCTTTATTTCACAATTTAGTTTCTGTGTAAGAGTATGGAGAATTGTGCCTATTTGCACTACACTATTCTTTTCATGAATAAAACAATACAACATCAAGCATTTCAATTCTTCCAGTCAAAAATTCAGTTGTTTTCATTAGGATTATGTTTATATTGCAAATATTTTAACACATCTATGCAGGAATTAGTATCTATCCAGAGTACAGAAAGGAAAAGCATGGTGTACCGACTTGAGTATAGTTTCAAAGGTTATTGTTTCAAAGGTTATCCCTAATCAGTTTGCAATTAGAAAGAAATTTAAAACTTTTGTTATCATCACCTGTGTTGCTAAATTTCCAGAAACTACACACACACACACACACACACACACACATGCTTATTTTGGTATTTCAGCCTTACCCTCAAAGAAGAGAAAAGTCCCAAGTAATACATTCCATCTTAAAAATATTAAAGTTAGGCCAATCAGCCAGCAAATACTGACTTCTATCCCTTTAGGCAGTCATGAGTTGTGATTAAAACAAATAAACAAAACATGGTGCATGCCATGAAGTTTTTTTAATTTAAATTAAATTAAAGCTAAGAATTAACTTAAATTGTATTAAACTAAGATTTCTAGTCAAAGAATGCATTGCTACATTGCAAGAAACTATCATTGGTATAGTAGGGATTCATGAAAGATACCTTGGTAGACTGGGAGGATATTGTCTCACTTGAGTCTTGATAGGTTTAATAAAATAACAAGCATTTGAGGAGAGAGGAAAGAACAGGAGAAAAGTATGAGATGAAAATGGACATGGCATGAATAATGATATGGGCATGATGATAACTTTTAAATAAAATGAGCTAATATTAGGAAAAATCAGAGAATAAAGAATCTTCACTTTGATATCAAAGAAAATTGGTGCTCAATGGATGAGAAGGGCTTAACAATGATGATTAAAAATAGATTATTAAGAAGAACAATTGCATGATCTTTTGATAACACATTATGGTACTATTATTGGGGTGACTAAGCTTGAGAGATTAGGTTCTCTATTCCAATATGCAAAGATGACTCGCGCTATACAATTTCAGAAAAACTGAAAAAGTACCAGGGAGCTTAGAGTCATAAATTTCCTCTATGACTCCATCTCTTGTTGAGAGTTGGAAAGCCATGGATCTTCTTTTGATTCAAATATTCTATATCTAAAGCTACAACTTGCACATTGTAGTGGGGGAGGGAAGAGTTTGGCCAAGAAGACAGCTTTTGCAAATTAAGAGAGAAGCTATGTGCTTAGTTTATATTAAGTGCCAAGCTGTTGTAACAGGCATTTAACATGCAATAACTCATTTAATCCACATAGAGCACTTTAAAGTAGTAGCACTATCTCACATTGTATCAGTCAGAGACTAGTCACGGAGATAGAAACTACTCTAGGCACTTCAAAAGATTGAATTTAATCTAGGCAGTTGATACACAGCCAATTGATTAGCTAAATGAGAAAAAAGGAAAGATGCAAGTAACCCAAGAAGCAAGTACTATCCCTAAGGCTGGGGAAATAAAGGGAAGTTGTTAAGAGTATCAGGACATAGAAGCTCAAATGATGGGTGCTGAAGAGTGGGGTCTTAGACTTTTGAGGAGGAGTCACTGCCTGCCTGATGCTGATACCTGTGAAGTACCATGAGCGTCGTTTGTGATGCCAATAGTAGCTGAAAACTGGGCCCAACTGTAGCCACTGGGGGAAGAGTCCATGAGAATTGCAAGCAAAAGGAAAGAAAGAAAGTCTTTCCAGTCCTCTTCCTCTTCTGGATAACATAACGAGAAGCCAGCTGGCAATGAAGAAACATAGTTGGCAAAGCCCCAGCTCCAGACATACAAAGCAGAGTATAGAGAGGTGACTTAGGAGCTGAGAGACATAGCATATTAACCAGCACAAGCATTTTACTCAGAATCTGTGTGATATTCAGAAAAACATTAGCTATGCTCCTAGAGTCATATACTCAATACATGGCACAGTTATAATTTAAACTCCGGGCTGTCCCTTGTAAACAGTTGCCCTTGATATTTGGGGCAATGTCTTATCAGAATATTATTAGTATTGACTTTCAAAGTGGATTCAGACCCCCATCACAGTATCTAGCAGCATCAGGCTATTTGAGGTACCAGCATTGGCCAGTTACTTCCATCCAGGCACCTTACAACACCTAGATATTACTAGGACCTGCAGTGCCTTTTGACATTGTCTGTGTTTGGAAGACAGTTTAGCATTGGCTCTGAGCCTGATTCACAGACAGAGATTTGTTCACCTCCTCTGGGGTTCATCTCCTACATCTGGAGTGGAATTTATTCATAGAACACTTCACATTCCATGTAAAGTGGTCCTAACTAGCATATATCAAAATGATTTTTGAGAATGATGGCTTACTAATTTCTAAAGAAGTGCTCTGGCCAAATTGCTACACTAGCTGGTATGTTTTTATTCTGTTTGTGTTGAGTCCCCAAGTGCAGCTAAATGAGCATGCATTTTGCCAGTGGTCTTAAAATACAAGAGCACACAAGTTTTACTTAAGCTGCTTTTTTTGTATAAAACACAACTTCAGACAACTTGAAACACCTTCATTGGAGTAACATTAATGAGAGGCCTTGGCATCTAAGAATCATTCTTAAAATTTTCTCACTCTCAAGGATTCTTTTCTTTCTAAGTGCTGTTCTCAAATAGAAAATAGAAAATTCATAGTATCTGAAAGGTTAGATTATTTACTTTACACCCTTATTATGACAACTCTAAAAGAAATAGCAAGTGGTTTAACAATTGCCCATTTATAAATGTGAATGTTTAAAAGAAAACACAGAGTTAGGATTTCAAGTCATAGGGAAAATTTTTATAAGCAATAACATTAGTCAAAATGTGTTTGCCTTCACAGTAGGTGGAAATGTGTGTGGTAGAACATTTGAGACAAGAACATCTATTGAAGCCATGTACATTGAACATTTTCAGTCAAAAGAAAAAACAGTTATAAATCAGGTTGAATATTTACTGTTTTAATGTCACTAGAAAGTAATTTCTCAGAAGTTGTCCCAGTTGCTGCTGTATAAAATTTTTCTTAACGTTTGTTGTTGTTGTTAGAGTCAATACCTTGATTTGTTCCAAGGAATAATATTTACTCCAGGAAAATACTTCTTCTCATCATTTTTCCAAAACCTCTAAGTACCAAAAGCTCTTTTAGAAACTGTTTTCTTTTGGGATTCTCACTGAGCCACCCACTCACTAGAGGAAAACTACTTCAACACCAAAACCAAATAAAGCCAATTAAGAAATACTGGCTGAATGATTGCTCTCACCTTCTGGAAGATCATGCTTAGCCCAGTAGAGCCACTGACTTGCACAGAGGCCTGAATAAAGATACAATAAAGATACCTTGATTTCAGTACATTGTTGATCTGACTGAGCCTGTGTTCTAAGTGCCCATTCTTAAAATTCCATGAAATACCAAGATCCCTACACAATTTTCTTTTTAACCACCCAGGGAGTACAGAATAGATTTTTTAATTGGTATTTGCAAGACACTTCAAGGGTTCAATGGGAAATAGACTCTGCATACACACTGCCAAAATCTAGGGTGTTTGCATAAGAAGTTTATAAAAGTGTTTCATTTCAAGTTGTTTCCTTTTTTCTTCCTTTTCCTTCTCCCCCCTCCTTCCCTTCTCTCACCCTCTCTCCTTCTTCCTCTCTCTCTCTCTCTCACTGTGTTTTCTTAGCCATGGTCAAGTTTCCTCTGCCTGTAGAGCATTTAAAAGCCATCACTACTACTTTTATAATATTGCTCCACTAGTTTATATTTATTTTGTGTGGTTTGTAGTTGGACTTCATGTAGATTTATGGAACAAATTCAAATTAGTCTTCTTATTCCCAGCACACAGTCCATGTAGGTCAACTGAATGTTGAGATGAATGAAATGAAGAGATTTTTATCTGGAACATGAAATCTTAACAGAACAGACATTGTTTTAAATAAATAAAAAAAGATGAAGAAAATAAATTATTGAGCTGGATATCTTTCATAGAAAGTCTTGTATCTCAACAGAGGGTTATGCATCAGTGTATTATACACCAATAAATAAATTTGAGCTGATTTGCATCTTTGGTTGGTTGGAATAAAAATTTGAAATCACAAGAGTATTAATTATATACATACAAAGTAAATGCATATATACATGTATGGTCTGACATGCACAAAGGTTAACATATGTTCAAACACACACATACACATATCAAATAATCTCTGGTTAGTTACTTATCATTGTAAAACAAACAAACCTAAGTTATTGTAGGAGTTGACATGTTTCTGACCAATTGCAATGTCAGCATTTCAATATGTATGAGGCAGGCTGAGAAAATGCTACACACACACACACACACACACACACACACACACACACACATACCTCTGAAGTCATGGTTACCTTTTGTTCACAGGTTTTGCAAAATATCCAAAGCCTTGAAAGAAACCATGAAGTTTGAGAAATATTTGTAGGTTCTGACAAGCTTCCAAGCCTCCTGGTGGGAATACTGTGTTCTTTTCCATACTGCCGGAGGAGAGCAGTGGTTTATGGACAAGCTCCTAGGCAATTAGAATTCCATAATTCAAATTAATAACCTCATAAAACACTGCAGATTATGTACTTGGTTTTTTTAACCTATAACTAAAGTACTATTCTAATAGTGATTTTGTAATTACTTGGAATTCATCCCAGCCTTGCTAAAAATAGTTTTTAAAAAAAGTTCAACACATTTCAAATGAAAAAGATTTCATTTAAAGAAGAGGTTTTTTGTTTAATTTACAATTAGATTTTCAGATTAGTAGGACATGGAAAATATTTGCTTTCACCGGCTTTGCTTTACTGGGAAGTAGAAGTTAAGGTCACGTTTTTCTCACGCTGAACTTTTCTCAGCAAGAAAGGAGAAATGGCAGGAGGAGGCGGCAACGCAGCTTAATTTTATCACGTTCCTGTTATGCTTCATCACATTGTCTAGTGAAATGAATGAATAAATTAGGTTTTTGATTTTATGTGCTGGATCATGTGTTTTATATATTTCCCTACTTTTAATTTAGTAGGCAGTCCTTTCCATCAAAAGATGGGTCTCATTAAAAGAAATGTTATTATGGAACTGTGTGCATTAGGTTTAATTTTCACTCAATTTAAAAAGAATACTTGGGAGAGTAGTGCATTGAAGCACAAGAAAATGATTAGTTGGGGTTCCTTTTAAAGAGAGGAGCCAAATGTGTGAGAAGGAGTGCCTTTGGGGCAAATAAAACCATCAAATGGTTGGAAATGGGGTTGTAGGCTCTGCATAAATGACCCTGCTGCTCTATTTTCAGACCTCCTGCCTTTCTTTAATGGCCATTTCTCTTTTTCTTGAGGCAACACATGAAAAAGGGCTGGGGGTTGAGGGAGGAGGAGGGCTTTGGCTCAACTAGGACAAGACCCCTAGAGGGATGCCTTTAAGGCTTTCTTATATTCTCTCACTAAGAGAAAAGTCTGGTCTGTCACTGAGGTGACAGATCCCGTTCTAGTTTGAGCCTTCACCTAGCCCAAATGTTTTTTAAACTTCAGGGAGCATCAGAATCATCTGGAGCAATGGTCCCCCCACCCCACCCCCACTACCAGAGTTTCCAATAGAGTAGGCCTGGAGTGGAGACCAGACTTTGCCTTTTTAACAAGTTCCCAGGTGATGCTGCTGCTGGTCCTGGGACACACTTTGAGAAGTGCAGACCCAGACATGTTTATGAGGAACCACCTGGCTTCAAATAGATTAGGCATGTAGCCATGCAAACATGGATAAATTAGGTTTTCCTCATAAATTAGTTTGATATGCAATCACATTTGAGGAATGCAATTGTAAATGTTTAGTTGATTCTCACTTGCAGGAAGAGGTAGCCATATATAATTAAATCTCCATTCATCTCCATGCTTCACTCTTGAAAGCTCTTCAGCTTTGCAAAGGTATTTCCACTCCCAGTTGGCATAATGGTGGTGGAGTTTAATGAAAGAGGCAGTACTAGAGCAATGTAGAGATTTCATTGTCTGGAAGTCTTATTAATATGGTAGATATTATCAGAATGTTCTCACAGGTAACAGAAACGAACTCTAGTTAACTTATGTAAAAAGGAGCTTTGCTGTTAGGTCATGGGAGTGCTCCCAGATCTGAAGGAAAGACAGAAAAACTAAGGTTGGAAAGGGCAAGTGCCAAAACAAGATGGACTCTTGGTCACAGAACACAACTTTGAGAGAATGAGTTCCAATGTCCTCAGTATTTTCTTACTTTGGTGAAGATGTAAATTTTAGAGAGAGAATGAACATTTAGTTCAGCATAGTTGAAGTGCCCACCTTTTCAGTAGGGAAATCAGAGTATTTTGATTCATGATTCCACTGAACTGTGTGTATTGAGGAAAAAGAATTCTCCAGCAAACAATAGAGTATTTTTCTAAAAAGGAAGACTAAGCCCCTGTGTGTCCACATATGTGCACCACATTGTTTGTGAACCTTCTGCTGAGTGGGTCAGCTATTGTTCAAAGACCCATTGGAAGGTTAATAACAGTAACTTCCAATCTCATTTCTCCAAAGTAGACATAGGAACCCAGAAGAAATTTTCAGTATTTTTGAAACTGAACCAAATTATGTGTTTCCTCTCAAAAGTGAAATGTTATATTTCTTTATGCAGGTGCAAATATACACATACTTACTCTAAAAACACTTGGTCTCATCATTTTAAGAAACTTTAATATGTAGTCTTAATTTAAAATATGGTAAACAAATAATTAGGTTTTAAAGTACATGTTTGGGTTACTTAAAATTTTTAAAACATGTGATATGTGCCTGTGTGTTAGGGGTGGGGCAAGACAACGTAAGATATTATATTGTAATATGATATGTTATAATAATTAGTCTTTTGTGACTAATGGTTACCATCACTGGTGAAGTCATCTGTTACAGGCTGACTTGTGTCCCACAAAATTCATGTGTTGAAGCCCTAACCCCCAGGACTTCAGAATGTGACTGTATTTGGAGATTGGGTCTTTAAAGAGGTGACTAATTTAAAATGAGGCCCTTAGGATGAGCCCTAATCTAATTTGACTGGTGTCTTTACAAGAAGAAGAAATTGGACACACAGAGAGTCTCCAGGGACCAAAACACAGAGAAAAGACCATGTAATGACACGACAAGAATGTGACCATCTGTAAGCCAAGGAGAGAAGCCTCAGGAAAAAAACAAACCTTGTAACACCTTGGTCTTCGACTTTCAGCCTCCAGCACTCTAAAAAAAATACATTTTTATTGTTTAAACCTCCTAGTCTGTAGTATTTTGTGATGGTAGTCCTAGCAGATGAATAAACCACTCAGGAGGATGGTTGACCATTGCCTTGATATAAGAGACAAACATCTTACAATATGTCTTTGTAGATTATTTCAAAGCTTGGTTACAATGTTCTCTTGTTTTATTAACAAAAAAATTTCTTAATTTATTTAAATATATTCCATGTTTTAGCTTTCCATGAACATTAAGATCAACTGGTTGACAAGTCCCTAATATAACCACTGAAATTCTTGAAGATCACAGTGTTCTTCTTTATCTATAACAATACTGACACTTTTCATTGGTCATAGGACATGTCTTCTATTAACCTGATCATTTGTTTTTCTCTTTTTTTGGTTTTATCAATTTTATCCAAGAGAAGGTCCCAAATAGACTACCCACATATCATATGGCAGAAAAAAATGTAAAAAGTTAGCCAGTGTGACTGCCCTCCTCCTGTTGATTTTGAATTTTCCACTGTTATCGCTGTAGGTACCTATTCCTAACGAGTACTAATTTAATGTTTATTTCAGGTTTCATGGTTTAGTTACCTCTTCTGTCTCAGGCTCTTCATGGTGCAATGGCTCCCTTGAGGCCCATTTTTAGTTTATGAATCTCAGCCTTCTCCATTAACCTCAAATTTCTCAAGCTCACCTCACTTTGGAGTACTTGCAACTCTGGGATGAAATTACTACCTGTGCATTGACAGTCTCAAGAAATCAACCTGATGGAGTGATTACATTATTCTCATTTGAGACATGAGGAAACAGATGCACAGACACGTTAATTAACTTGTCCAAACTCATACATTTATTATAGTAATGAGTGACCTATGATTCCTTCCCCCAAATAGTATCCAACATTTATGCTTTAGACAAAACTGGGCTACATGTTGTTTTTTTGTTCATTAACATTTGACTTCCCACATTCATTTAAAACTAATATTGATTTTTCTGAACATCAACCTATCATTTCAAAACACTGTTCAAATAGAAGATTGACAGAGAGAACATTTGTCACTCCTGTGTCTGGCTTAGTGGGAATTCATGGAAAATACACATTTTGCAGATGGTGAAATAATGACAAAATTCTCAAATTTTCAGCAAAGTAGCCTTAAATTAAGAGATAAATATGTTCTGAATGCTCTGGATGACTCAACGAAGATAATAGCTCTCATATTTTCTTGTAATGATTCTTTCAAATTTTGCATTCTACTCAATAATATATTTGTGCTTGCTTTAGTGTAAATTACTTATGTTTAATGCCATTGCTTACACTTACAGAACTTCTTTTCTTATTTTTTTGTTGTTGGATAATATACTATTACACTGAGCTTATGAATTTTAAAAATGGAATGGACTGAAATGCGGAAGACTCCATGACCCAAAATATTAACTCTCGGTATTACAAAAAAAAAAATGTATTTGTGGACCCAAATCACAAACCTATTCTTTTAGTGATTTATAAGTTATGTTGTAATGATCACTGAAAATAAATGCCCATAAGTTAGTGAAAATATAAACTATTGTTCGAAATTTTATGAACTGTTTGTACATTTAAGTAATACGACAAGGCTGAAAGTTCTCTGCTCCACTGGGCATTCTTTCACTATGTCTGGCATATATTCATCAAAAGACTCTGTTCAGTAAACAAAGATGAATGATGTTTTTCTTTTCTTTAACAAAGACATTGTAAACATCATTACTTTTAATTGAACTAAAATGCTCAAATACCTCATCATCCCCATAGCAATTCTCCTATTTCAGCTCTTAACATTCATTTTAATTGCAGTGATCTTGTCATATGCAGTACCAACCTTGAGAATGTCTTCTTGCAATTATTGATTGAGATTATTTAGCCTTGAAAAGGTATCTTCTAGATAAGCCAATTTTGTTAAAAATTTATTACTGAAGACAAACATGAATTAATTTATCTTATCCAAAGGTTGACCCTTTCCTGGATGTCTGGATTCCCTTCTTCTGGGAGTAAAATAATCACTGAAGCCCAAATTAGAACACTATGGTCTCCTCACTGCACACCTGGGTTGTGATTTTTGCTGATAAGCTACAGCTTACTGGAGTGGTAAGTTTTCAAAGTCACTTCCTATTGTTTTTTAAGAAAATATTGAAATCACTGGCCTTTTTTATTTGAGTAAAAGTTTCCATTTTTACCACCCCATTGAGCATGCTGTTTGAACCAAACATCTGAACACTCTTCCATTTTGATGTATACTGGGTGAAAAATGTAAGCATCTTGTGTGTGCAAGGTCAAGAATGATGGAGGGGAGATACCATGTGATTACACAGAACTGGTTATATCCATATGTCAAATGTAACAAAAAATATTACAGTGGAAGCAAAATTTATCAGCCTGCCCTCATAGATTGAAATATTTAACTTTGCACTTCTTATTTCCCATTTGCTTGTTTGTGACTTTCCTAGTTAGTGACAGGCATTCCATGTTACCTCCAGGGGAAGCAGGTTTTTGTTGTTGTTGTTGTTGTTTTGTTTTTATTTTTATAGTGATATTTAAAAGAACTTTCAGTGTTTGTTCTTTTGACATCCAGCACAAGGTTGTGAGAATTAAAAGGGGAGATCTGAGGGAAGCAAATGTTCAATTGTTAATGGAATTAGGAAAAGGGAAAGATTCAAAAGTTCTCTCTACTTCAGAACATCATATGGAGTGAGGGTAATTGGGCTGAAGGGAAGAAGTTAAAGGTAAGAAAAGTTTAGCTCATGAGGAACCATGTGGACAGATGCCAGGTCAGGATTAGGAAACTCACCAATATTCAGGGCCACGTGGTCCACAAATTTCTGTAGATCAGGGGTCCCCAATGCTCAGGCCACCAACTGGTACCAGTCCATGGCCTCTTAGTAACTGACCATACAGCAGAAGGTGAGTGAAAAGCTTCATCTGTATTTACAGCCACTTCCCTTCACTTGCATTACTGCCTGAGCTCCGCCTCCTGTCAGATCAGCGGTGACATTAGATTCTCATGGGAACGTGAACTCTCTTGTGAACTGTGCTTGGGAGGGATCTAAATTGCAAGCTCCTTGTAAGAATTTAATGCCTGATAATCTGAGGTGGAGCTGAGGTGGTGACGCTAGTGCTGGGGAGTGGCTGCAAATACAGATTAACATTAGCAGAGAGGTTTGACTGCACAGTGACCATAATAAATCAATTGCTTGCAGACTCATCTCAAAATCTTATCAGTCACTGGTAAGTGACAATCAAGCTGCATCTGGTGGCAGGTTTTATAGTAGCAAGTGAGTTGTATAATTATTTCATTATATATTACAATGTGATAATAATAATAATGGAAATAAAGTATACAATAAATGTAATACATTTGAATTGTTTTGAAACCCCCAACCCCATTCTGTTCTGTGGAAAAATTGTCTTCCACAAAACCAATCCCTGGTGTTGAAAAGGTTGTGGACTACTGCTGTAGATAATTCCTGGCCCTTTGAGGAAGTAATTGGTTTTAACCATGTGGGGTGTGCACTTTCTGTTCATAGCACCTAGCATATAAGGAACGGATCATCCAGCTGAGGGGAGCTTACCTGCTTTGAACCCTTGCTGAAGCCTGATCAATCGGCCCTTGTAGATGTTTTTATCACCCCTCTTTTTCAGCGACTCAGGTAATTTGTACACCTCTTGAAAATAGAGAGTGAGGTTTTCAACAGGTAAGGAAACAGACATGAATATAAAAAGGAAGTGCCTGGGAGGAGCTTTTAAACTCATTAAACCCATCGTCATTACGTAAAGCATTTTATGGAACGTAGGCTGTGGCAGGAAGAGCCACCAGTGTGTGTATGTACAATCAAAAGCCAGAAAACAACAGTGGTTTGTAGGTTATCACACTAGTCTGAAAAATAAAAGGAAAGCCTAAATAAACGGCCAATGAGAATTCTTTTCAAATTTCCATGTTGTGACTTATTTGTACAGAAAAGTATTAGCCTTGAGGGCCAGTGACATTAGCAAAGTCTAGTCTTGTCACTGCAGAGTTCCCGGTTCATGATGTAAATGGCATGCTGAGTTTCTAATTATCACAAAAATACTGTATTTCCTATTTAGGCTGAGCACACTAAAACAGTCTGTTCTCTTGGCTTTTATCATAAAAAAACAAAAGATTAACTAACATGAAATACACATTCTGCTAATTCTTGTGTCTATGTCTGAACAAACCCCTCAACGACATGAACAACATTACAAACAATAACACAAAAAATGTCCTTGCTCCAACTTCTAGGTACATAAACCTTGCTCCTTCTATGAGATGTGTACCCGAGAGTATAATATCAGGGCATACGCAGGCCTTAATTCGGAAAAGGCCATTCAGTTTCATGTCATCATTATTATTTATAGAGAATACCTAAATATTAAACTGAAACTGTTTTTATAAGTTTCCTGAGAAGAAATAGAGATTTCTGGAAGGTTTTACTTTTTTCCCTACCAAATCAAAATCTAAAAACATTACAATAAATCTCATTTGAAAATGAATCTTATTGAGGCAGGGCTAATGACTGAGGATGGAAAAAATGAATGAATCACATGATTTTCCAGTCCATAAATTCTAATATCAATTTTCTTGTTTTTTAACCCTACCTATCCATTGCTTATTTGATTTATTTAGTTCCCTGCATATGTTAATTCTACCCATATTTTACTGTTCTATTAAAATGCTGTCTCTATCCTGGATGCCTTTGCCTGGAGGTAACTATTCCCCCCTCTATTTCTTTGTAGAAAGATATTTGGTAGTTTTCATATGGCACATTACTTTCTAGCTCACATTTTACTCATCTATGTGTATGGCTGATTTGTTTTACCAGAGTGAAAAAAAGGGCCTTTAGGACAAGGACAATATGTGATCCAATTTTGTATCCTCTAGACCAGGGCTGGGCAAGACATTGATTGCAGTCCACTGGTAGAACGCCAAGCAATTTTGGGGTGACCACCTGAATTAAGAAAAAAGTGTCATATCAGATGCCACATTACACCAAGGCCTAGTGGCTAGGCAGCTAAACATAAAAGAAACACATTTTTTGCACACACACGTACAGCTGCTAGAGGAGAGAATCGGTTCTTCACAATTGAGGAGGCTGCATGTACTTGAGCAAGTGAAAATAAATAGCGTATGGACTGCGACACTTGGAGAAAATTAGAAGTAGCCCTTGCCCTGCAAAAGTCTGCCTAGGCCCGCTTAGACACAGAAGATCACTATCATCTTCTATAAAAGCTGTGATAGTAAACATTCAAGTTTGGGGGGCCATGTGTGATCTCTGCACAAAATTCCATTTTTTTACAACTATTTAAAAATGGAAAACAACATCCTTATCGTGTGAGCTGTATGAAAACAAGTTGTTGACCAGATTTGGTGCTCAAACTGGAGTTTTTCATCTCCTGTTTCAGAGTATTGAGCAGTGCATATTATAACAAAAATAAATAAATGTTTGTAAAGGGGATGAGTAATAATAATAAATAATAACTGTTAAGTAAGATACTGGAGTATTCTACAACATTGCTATTCTAATCAGCATGCATAAAAAGAGCAAAACGTTTGTTTTAGGCCATAAGAAAAGCAAAAGAAGGAAAAATAAGAGAAGCCATTTATTTTGCTTGCTTTGCTTTAGCACCAATCTGTCTGCCTCCCACATTGTCCAAGTCCACAGGTGCATGACAAGTGAGGGGCCCCTTATATGATGGAAGGTTGCAAGTGGGACCTTATGATTGCAGTGGACCATGGGAGCAAGCTGCAAGAAGCCCAAGGACAACCAAGAAAAACCTCCCCCTGCTAAACCCCTGGCCTCAGGCCACCTTTGTTTGCCTCAGACCACCTTTGTTTGTGCTGCTTAATAAACACTCAACTCTCCTTCTACTTGAGGAGGTTCTGGTACACTTACCTGACTTCCCACTGCTCGAATACACCATTAAATTTATCTCTTGACTAATTTTAGTCTCCTTCAACTTCTTCACCAGCAAAATCTAACAATTTGCACCTGAATTAAACAAATACACCAGGTCATCTTTCAACCAGAAGCTGCTTAGTAATAAAAACAAACAGAATTGACAATTTCTAGTGTTCGATTTTAGTTAATTGTTTAGTAAATGTTCTATCTAGATGTGTGGGATGATTGATATTTAGAAGTCCATACTCTGTGTGCATAAGACCCATATAGCAAAATAATTTTAAAAATATGAAGTAGAGTATTATAAAGTAACACAATTAAAATTTTGTGAGTTCTCAAATTATGTATCCATCACTATATTTTTATTGTGTCATTCCTTCCTTAGGAGGGAAGCAACATGAGTGCTTCTGCTTAGGATGCAGAAGGCAGCAAGAGTAAGCCACTCCTATCCTAACAACGAGAGAGAACCAGATAATCTAAAACTGCAGGGTTTTTTGAACGCAGAAAAGATGTGTTCATAACACAGTGAAGGAACCTGAATTCCGAAGAGGGACAAGCTCTTCTGAAGGCAATGAGATACATGAAGTATTTTACTTTTGGAAGAATATAGGAGGAAGAAGTGGCTGCCATACAGGGGGGTAAAAAATAGATCAGCTAACATATTAATGAATTTTTAAAAGCCAAGTGTAGGCTAGTGCATCAGTTTAGAGTCCCTGAGAGATCCAAACACACATTTACTCTAAAACTATTAAAGGGCCTTTAATAAGTCACCTTGAGAAATAACAGAGCTGGAGACGTGTAAGAACGTCTCACAAATGCTCAGTGGCTCACAAATACAGAAAGTGGCTGCCTGTTATTGGATGAGAGGCATCTTTCATGAACATTCTAAGACATGAAAGACTTACATGTCTGGGAAAGGGGCAGCAAACCCTGTTGTCTGCAAGGCCATTATAGGAAGAAGGATAGAAGCAAAATATCTCTGCATCTTGGGAAGGGGTGAAAAAAAACCCTACTTCTTGCCCTCCAAATCAAACAAAGATATATTACTTTAAATAAAAGCCTTCTGTTTCTGGAGGAAAGGCAAGCAAACCTCTTCAGTCAATAGTACTGCAACAATACAAAGTAGATTTCTTTTAGTACTAAGGAAAGGAAATGCAACTCTCTCCTGCAGAGAATCTCCAAAGATAAAAGGTAAAATTTGGTTGCTTTGGGGATCAAGAGGCAAGACTAAAACCACACCCACAAGGGCCCAGGCTGAAGAACCTGCCTAAAGTTAAAAGTAGGACAAGAAAACAGGGAGGCAACCCTGTTGGCATGGTGAGACTAGCACTGACTAACAAGTGATTACCGAGTCTATCCAGTGGGAAGGGCTGAGAGAAGGGCTTGGCCAAATAGGGCCTCTGGGCTAATTCTTCCCAGTGGAAGGTTTTTGCAAAACCTGTGAGCTAAGAATGGTTTTCAGAGTTTTAAAGGATTATCAAATAAAAATGAAGAAGAATCTGAAACAGAAACCATATACAGCCAGAAAAGCCAAATTATTTACTTTCTTATAGAGAAAGTTTGTGGACCCTTGGAGAAAAGCACAGAAAGACACTCTTCTCTTGCACAATTGTGCACTGACTTCTAAAATGAGGGTGGAGTAGGAATATAGGGAAAAACTGCAGCACCCCAGACCTCACATTAAATACTATAATGTGAAGCAAAGGCTGAAGCTTACGAAGTAATGGTAGCAACACAAAAACTACCTAGCTCACCTTGAAAACCATTAACTAGATTGACTCAACACCTTCACATTAACAGATTGGTAGAAAAAGAGGTATGTCCATTTCTAAATTTAAAAACTATTTACCTCCTTATATTTTTCTTCTACATATAATTTCCATTTTCCAATTTCAAAAAAACTATAAGATGCAAAAAATAGCAAACAACCCCAGCTATTTTCAAGTGATAAAGCAGTCAGCAGAGTGAAGAGAAGATGAGCCACCTTAGAGTGAACAAAAAGTAACTTAACAATAATTACCATCCATATGGTAAAGTATCCAGTTAAAAACATGGAAAACATGCATGAAAAAAGTTAGAAAATTTAAGGGAACTGAATCTCCCCTCATGCCACCAGAAGGAATGCAGCCCAGCTGACACTTGTGGTCTGATAAAACCTGTTTTGGAATTCTGACATGCTGATAGTAATTTTATGTTGTTTGAAGCCACTAACTTTGTGGTAATTTGTTACAACCACAATAGGAAACTAGTATGAACACAGATACAAATTCTTCAAAAATAGTAGCAAATCAAATCCAGCCATTTAAAAGAAGGAAATTGCATCATGATCATGTATAGTCTATACCAGGATTGTGATGATGGCTCAACCTTTGAAAATCAATCAGTGTAATTCATCATATAGGGAACAGAATTTTTAAAATGTCCGCATGTGACCATTCCAGTAAATGGAGTGTGATGATTAATTTTATGTGTCAACTTAGTGAGGCCATGGTACCCAGATATTTATTTCTGTGAAAGTATTTTTTAGATAAGGTTAACATTTAAATCTGTAGACTTTCCTTTTTTCAAATAAAAACTGATTTTGTCCAAATAAGTTGTTCAGGTTGTGGATTTTCATTTTTCTTATTATTAACTTTCAGGTGTACAGCATTGTAATTTGGTATCTGTACACACTACAAAGTAATCACCTCCAAAAGTGTAGTTATCATCCATCACTATGTAACTGACTCCCTTCACCCCTTTTGCTCACCCAAATCAAGAGACTTTGAATACATAAGATTGTATTTCACAATGTGAGCAGGCCTCATCTAATCAGTTGAAGACATTAACATAAAGACTGACACCTCATCTTTCCTATAAGGAAGCGTGAATGCTGTCAAAAGATTACCTTCAGAAGTTAGCTGCACATCACCTCTTCTCTTGTCTGGTTCTCCAATTTGTTGATCTAGCCTGATGAATTCGGAATTGCTAGGAATAATTTATTTCTTAAAATAAATCACTTTTGATGGATAGGTGATAGATGATAGATAGATAGATGATACATAGGTAGATAAATAGATGATAGATAATAGATAAATCTTCTCGTGGATGGGTACATAGTTTTATATATTCATTCAATTGGTTATCTTCCTCTGGAGAACCCTGATACATGCAATAAAACCTTTTAACAGAATCTACCATCCATTCCTGCAAAGTAAGAATAGAAAAGCACTTTCTTAACCAATAAAGGACCTCTTAGAAAAACCAATAGTTATCATCATACTTAATGGTGAAAGACTTTTAACACTCTAAAACTGAAAACAAGTCAAGGATGTCTATTCTCAACACATTTAATGTTGCTCTGGAGGTCTTAACCAGTGCATTTAGATAAGAAACAGAAACAAATGGCACCAATCTTAGAAAAGAGTAAGTAAAACTTTTTTTTTCATCCACAGAGAAAATATCCCCCAATCCACACATAACTGTTAAAATTAATAAGAATGCCTAGAAATGTTGCAGGGTACAAGATCAATATACAAAATTCAAGTGTATTTCTATATAGCAGAAATGAACAATTGTAAATTAGTATTAAATTTATATTTAAAATGACATTAAATTGATATATTTGTACAATAGCATCAAAAAATGAAATGCATATGGAAAACAGTATTAAAATAGGTGTGCAAAATGATAAAACAATGATGAGGAAAATTAAAGAAAACAAATAATTGCATGATATACCATGATAATTGGATTGGAAGACTCAATATTGTTAAGATGCCAATTGTTTCCAATCTACAGATTCAATGCAATCCCATCAATCTACCAGTCTTTGTAGTAGAAATTTACAAACCTTTCCTAAATTTATATGAAGAAGCAAAAGGTCTAGAAAGAGAAAAATTTTGGATGACTCGTGTTAACTGATTGCAAGTCTTTATAGAAAGTTATAGTAATTAGGATTGTGGCATTTGTGTAAAGTAAGTATTTAGATCAATTAAATAAAAAGTGCAGAAGGAGCACTACATATATATAGTAAATTAATTTTTACAAAGTTGCCAGTGTAATTAAATATAGAAAGGATAATGGTTTTTCATTAAATTCTGCTGTAAAAATAAAATATTAAAATGCAAGAAATAAACCTTTCCCTATAGCTCACTGATATACAAAAATTAACTCAAAATGGATCACAGAACTAATTGTAAAAACTGAAAAGAACTTCAAAGCAAATGGGATGCATAAATCATAAACAATAAAGAAAAAAAAGAGAAATTGGAATTTATCAAATTTATAACTTCTACCCTAAGGAGAAAAATTAGTTGACAGACTGAAGAAATATTAGCTAGCACATACCTGATAACAGAGTTCTATAAAAATATATACAGAACTCTTACAACTCAATAATAATGAGCTCAATAAAATAAAATAGGCAAAATATTTGAACAGATAGTTTACCATAAAAGAGATGTTGATGGCAAATAAGTATAATGGGAGTACCAAAAAATGTATACACATTTTAAGAGATGTTATTTAAGTATTACTGTTCGAAATTGAATTGAATTACTATAACAATGTGTAGTATGACATTTGCTCAAATTATGGCATTAATCAAATGCAAGCTATCATCACCATGTGACAGGCAGGACAGTCAAAGAAAGTGGTGGAAGCATGGTTGTCATTCAAGGAGTGCAAGACCATTTGCGAGGACAAAGGATAGGGCGAAGAGGTGCAGTTGAGTTACCCCATGGTCTCCTGACTTAACACCCCTTGACTTCTACCTAAGTGGGACCTTAAAGGATGGGGTGTACCGCAGAAAACTGGCTACATTGGTGGTACTTTGGGGAGAAATTGAAATGGCATGAGCAGTGATACAAGTGGACACTTTGGTCAGTGTTGCTCAAGCAGTAGTTCACTGTAATCAGAAGTGTCTGAATGCTGATGGTAACCACTTTGAGCACTTCTTGCAACTGCAGAAATCAAATGTGACTTGTATTCATCTTTTGTTATTGGTATATGTTGAGTATTTCAATTTTATTACAGTTTTTTCCTTTCTTAAAATGTGTACACATGTTTGGCACCCTCTATATAAAAACATATATAGCATCTTTAGTCATAAAGGAAATGCAAATTGAACACCATTATGAAACACCACTACACACCTACTGGGATGGGAAGGAAAAAAAAAAGACAAGCCCATATGTTGGCATGAATTAGCTATTAGAACATTTCTGTTGCACATGCAAAAGGGTACAGACACTTTGGAAGACACTTAACAATTTTGTATAAATTTAAACATACATTTACTATATGACTCAGCAGTCCCACTCCTAGATGTTTATCCAAAAGAAATAAAAACACATGTCCACAAAATATATACACAAATACACAAATGTTTATAGCAGCTTTGTTTATAATACTCCCAAACTGGAAACACCCAGAACCTATTAATTGCTATTCAGTAAAAAAAGGGACAGAACTACTGAAATATGCAACATCCTGGGTAAGTCTCAAAATGCATTATGCCAAGTAAAAGAAACCATACCAAAAAATAAAAAAGCCACATTCTGTATAATCTCATTTATATGACATTCTAGAGAAGGCCAAGTTGTAGGGACAATTTAGATTGGTAGTTGTAGAGGGCTGGGAATTAGAGCACAGGGGAAATTTTGTAATGATGGCATGTTCTATAGCTTGATTATGGTGATGATTATATGACTGCATATATTTATTAATACTAAAAACTCATCAAAATATAAATCTGAAAAGGAATAATTTTATTCCATGTAAGCTACATTAACAATTTGAATTTTCTAAAGGGGAATAAGCATGATAGGGAGATTTGAAGGAGTAGTGTGAGAAATAGAGGCAATTAATTTGAACATTTAGAACATGATGGGAAGCTTCGCAACACAAGCAGGTGAAATTAAATGTTATTGAAATAAGGAACGATTAGACAGTCTTTAAAGAAGATGATGTGGCTTCAAAGACAGAAATATAGCTCTAAATAGAACTTTGTGAGATACCTTGTTACAATTGTTTATATGAAAAAACTGTACATACATAAAAATGGTTAAGTGACATGTTTAGGGTCTTGGATGTTTTTGTTAGTCCTACTTTTCTCTGTCTTCTAAAGCATTAATATGCTATTACTTTTTATTAAATTCTTATATTTTCTTTTCTAAGTTGTATTTGGTTGTTTGCTACCTTCTTAATTTAATATACTTTGATTCTTTCTTATATATCTATAGTGATAAATATTTCTCTAAGCACTGCTTTAAATCTGTTTCATAGTTATGACATGTTTTCACTGCTTCTAATTTTTAGGCATTCTGTAATTAAAAATTTTAAGTTTACCTCTTTGACTCAATAATGATTTAACAAAGTTGTGAAATAGCAAGATTATTGAGCTTCTTTTGGTTTCTGTGTGTGTATATGTGTGTGTGTCTAGTTTTTGTTATTAATGTTTAGTTTTATTGGCTTTGATAAAAAGACTAACAATACTGTAACTTTTTGGAATTCAATGAGGTATATTTATGATCTCCTAAACAGTAATTATGGATGTGGACTTGGTATTGTGCAGCACAAACCCTAGAAAAAAGTTGTGTTCCTATTTTTAGGAGATGGCTTTTGATTGATGTTTTTACACCAAAACCTTTATTTCTTAATGAAGATGAGAAAGTCAGTGCAGCTGACATTCTTCCAGCCTCCTCAGCATTGATCACCTCCCAATTGGTGCGAGGCATGTTGTGTTTCCCTACATTGTAAGATTTATAGCACTGTATTTCCTTTTGTAATTATGGCTGGTATTTGGCTGTAGTTCTTTTCTACTTGAGCATTCCTATTTTTGAGCTTTTTATTTTTATTTATTTCATAATTGTTCAGATTTTATGCATAAGAATTTTGTTCATGAAACTTTTGTAAATACTTTATTTCTTAAATTTTGGCATCTCTTGACTTAACTAAAGAAGAATTTAGTTCAGTTTAAGATTAGTGGATCACACTACATTTTCTTGAAAATTTTGTAGAAATTTTTAAAACAGTATTTTACTCTCAAATATTGCCTTGGCAAAGCCTGAAATCACCCCAATTTTAAAAATTTTACCCCTCTCTGCTTTAGAACCTTTTAAAAAAATGGTTTAAGGCCCAGAAGAGTTATTGTTACCTTGGAGTCTGATAACTTTATCAAGACTTAAGTCAGTATTGACCATTCTGTACCAGATTTTTCTGGTACACATCTCTGTTATATCTTAGCATAGTTTTATATTTAGTTTAGTAATCTGGCTCCACTTGTTTTCTATTTCTATCACTCTTTCTAATCTTCTTGATCTCTGAGTTTTTAAATTTATTTTACTTGATATCTTGAAGCTTATTCTTCATGTCCTTGACTCTATTTTTCAGTGTCTATTTATTATGAGCACTTCTAACTCATAACTATTAGAATATTGTTGAGACAAGGTACATGTGTTCAATACTGCTCTTTAGTACACCCTATGTGGAGAGTCACTTGGCATAGATCAGGTTTTATATAGGTTGGCCATATTTAGGAATGGTGGAAGATAGACTGAATTTACTTGAGATGGACCTAATGATTTCTATAATTCTAAATGACTTACAGAGTGGACTTTCCTCTGTAGTGAAATGAAAAAGAGTAAAAATTTGGGAAATAAATAGGAGATTAAATCAAAGTACAAGAAGATAAACACCAGAGGGAAGGCAAGATGGTGACCAGAGAGGTGGTCCCTAAAGACTCTCCCAGAAAACACAATTGAATGGCTAACCAGGAGCCAAGAAAGAGAACCCAGAGTGACAGACAAAACAACAGCTGAGAAATCCATGCATCGCAAGGAAACACCTGAAGGTTGGAGAGAAGAGGGTGAGCGGGAGAGAGGGGAAGGAGCAGAGATAGGTTACAACAGGACCCAATTGCTGCTGACTATCTGGGAGCAGCACAGTACACGAGAGTGGGAAGATCAAGAGGCGACAAGAGTGAAAGCCAGCAAAATAGTAGAACAGTGGGAGACCGTGGAAGAGCTGGGCCTTAGAGCAGCATGTTGGGGACAGAGCTTGGGAGCCAGCCACTGAAGCTTTTGAGTACCAAGAGGGCTGAGCGAGGACTCTGAACAACTGCAGGCTGAGACAGCATCTCGGCTCCTGGTGCCCTCGCGATCTACAGCATGCACTTACAGCTTCTACGCAGGTCTGTGGTTACTGCTCCTGGCCCACTGTGGAGGTGAGCCAGCTGCCTTCTCATGACTAATGAGGTCAGTCCCATGGCTTTGGACTTGTGCTGTGCATGCCCGTGCATGCGCCCTGGGGCCTACAAGCAGTGCAAGCCTACAGACTTCACCCTGAACAACTGGTTGCTGGAGCAGGCTGGGAAGAAAGGCAGATTTGATAGCATTCACTCCAGTCAGCAAGAACAGCGTGGGCCCACACCACCAAACTTCCCCAGCATAGGGCAGGAGGTGGAGCTGCCCCAGTGTGCTTTTTTTGGCCTCTCCCCTCTCCTAAAGCTTCCCCAGCCAACTAACTAACTGCAGGAAGCAGAGGGACCCCAGATAGAGCACATCACCTCCAAATGTGGCAAGAGACCAGAGATAAGAAATAAACAACTCACAAAACTTGGTCCCCAGTCCCACCTAGTGTCAGCCCTACAGCAAGACACCATAAAAATACTATTTAGGGCTCCTGGGCTCTGCTGAACATAACACCCTCATGTCAAAGAGGAAGAACCCAGCAAACAGGATGAATTCCTTAAAAAATAAAACTGCTCCAAAAGAATGAAAAATTTATCCAGAAGACAGCTTCTTAGACAAAGAATTTGCTGAACTAAGTGACAGAGAATTTAAAGTAGCCATTCTAAAGGCTCTGAGAGAAATGAAAACATACTGGCAGAACACCGTAGCTGAGATGAACTGCCTAAGAAAGAAAATCCATGAACAAAAGGAACAATTTAGCAAAGAAATTCAAAACATAGGGAAGATTGAGATGGAAATTTGAGAGATAAATAATACAATAAAATAAGTGAAAAATGAAATAACTGTCATAGGAAACAGGGCTAACCAGATGGAGGAAAGAATTGGTGATATTAAAGATCAGAACATGGAAACATCTCAGAAAGAGGAAGAGAGGGAATATAGAACCAAAAAGATTGAAAGAACTCTGCAAGAACTATCTGCTCCATGAAACAAAACAACATCAGGATAATAGGATTAAAAGAAGGAGCAGAGCACTCTACAGAGAGCATACTCAAATTGTATATGATAATTTTCCAAACCTATGGAAAGATCTGGAACCCCAAATTCAAGAAGAAAGCAGGTCCCGTAGATACCTAGACCCTAGCAGATCTTCTCCAAGACATATGGTACTAAAGATGTCCAAAACTAAAGACAAAGAGACAATTCTCAAGGCAACCAGGGAAAAAACTATTATAACCTGTAGAGGAAAACCCATCAAGCTGGCATCAAACTTTTCAGAAGAAACTCTACAAGATGGAGGGAGTAGAATCAAATATTCAAAACTTTAAAACAGAGAAATTTCCAGCCAAAAATAAATTATCCAGCAAAATTATCTTTCAGATATGAAGGTGGAATAAAGACCTTCTCAGACACACAGAGGCTAAGGGAATTTGCCAGCATGAGGTGGGCACTATAGGAAATTCTGAAGGAGGCTCTTCGACCTGAAACAAACAAGAGGACAAATGGAATAAAGTTGGAGCAACAAGAAAGTAACAAAAATAAAACAAACAAACAAAAAAGTAATGGCCACAGGAAATCCTCACATATTGATCATCACTCTAAATGTTAATGGACTGAACTCACCTATAAAAAGATACAGAGTAGCAGACTGGATTAAAAAATAAAACCCATCCATAAGCTGTCTCCAAGAGACACACCTCAGCTATAAAGACAAACACAGACTCAGAGTGAAAGGATGGGAAACAATACTCCAAGCAAATGGTAACCAGAGAAAAGCAGGGGTTGCCATACTGATATTGGATGAAATAAACTTCAGGTTCAAAAAGATAGTAAGAGATAAAGATGGACATTATGTAATGATAAAAGGCACAATACAACAAGAAGATTTGATAATCATTAATGTATATGCTTTCAACAAGGAAGCACCAAAATATACAAAACAACTACTAACAGATCTGAAAGGAGAAACTGACAAAAACACAATCATTGTGGGAGACTTAAACACCCCCTCAACAGTTATGGACAGATCATCCAAACAGAAAATAAATGAGGAAATATCAGCTCTAAATGAGGCATTACAGCAATTGGACATAATTGACATTTACAGACACTTCATCCAGCAAAAAGAGACTATACCTTCTTTTCTAGTGCACATGGAATATTCTCAAGGATAGACAACATGCTGGGACATAAAAGTAGCCTCAGTAAATTCGAGAAGATCAAAATTATACTAAGTGTATTCTCAGGCCACAAAGCTTTGAAATTGGAGATCAACTGTAAACGGGAAGCAGAAGAAACACACATATACATGGAGATTAAACAACATTTTATTAAAAAATGACTGGATAAAAGAACAAATAAAATGAGAGATTAAAAATATATAGAAAGTAATGACCATGAAAATACAACATATCAGAATTATTGGGACACAGCAAAAGCAATAATAAGAGGGAAATTTATATCATTACAGGCCTATCCTAAGAAACAACAAAAATCACAAGTAAACACCTTAGTGTTCCATCTTAAAGAACTAGAGAAAGAAGAGCAGACAAAACCCAAAGTCAGCAGAAGGGAAGAAATAACAAAAATTAAAGCAGAGCTAAACCAATTAGAGAATAGAAGGACAATAGAAAAAATTAATATACAAAGAGCTGGTTCTTTGAGAAAGTCAGCTAAATTGATAAAACCTCTGGCTAGACTAATCAAAGGACGAAAGGAAAGACACAAATATCCAAAATTAGAAATGAAAGGGGAGAAATTACCCCTGATACCACAGAAATACAAAGGATTATAAGAAAATATTATGAAGGACTTTATGACACTAAATTTAACCACCTAGAAGAAATGGACAAGTTTCTAGAAACTTATAGCCTACCAAGACTGAACCAAGAAGAACTGGATAATCTAAATAGACCAACCAATAGTAAAGAAATTGAAATGACTATCCAGTCTCCCTAGAGGCAAAAGCCTGGGACCAGATGGTCTCACCAATGAGCTCTACAAAGTATTCAAAGAAGAATTAACATCTACCCTTCTCAGATTCTTCTAAAACATTTAAGATAAAGCAATACTTCCTAACACATTTTATGAGGCCAAGATCACCCTAATACCAAAGCCTGGTAAAGATAACACACAAAAAGGAAAACTATAGACCAATATCTCTGATGAACACAGATGCAAAAATCCTAAACAAAATATTAGCAAATAGAATAAAACAATGCATTAAAAAGGTTATACATCATGATCCCGGGAGCACAAGGATGGTTCAACATATGAAAATCAATCTATGTGATACACCACATAAACAAAATGAAAGATAAAGACCATATGATCATACCAATTGATGCAGAAAAACATTTGACAAAATACAACATCTATTTATGATAAAAACACTGAATAAGATAGGTATAAAAGGAAAGTATCTCAACATAATAAAAGCCATATATGACAAACCCTCAGCTAACATCATACTGAATGGGGAAAAGCTGAACCCTATTTTCCTAAAATCAGGAACAAGACAGGGATGCCCCCTGTCACCACTGCAATTGAATATAGTACTGGAAGTTCTAGCCACAGCAATCAGGCAAGAGAAAGGAATAAAAGTTATACAAATTGGGAAAGAAAAGGTCAAATTGTCACTATTTGTAGATGACATGATTCTTTATATAAAAAATTCCAAAGATTCCACCAGGAGACTATTAGAAACAATAAATGAATACAGTAAAGTCACAGGATACAAAATCAATGTAAAAAAATCAACAGCATTCCTATATACAAACAACAAATCCTCAGAAAAAGAAATGAGGGAGTCAATTCCTTTTGTTATCACAACAAAAAGAATGAAATGCTTGGGAATTAACTTAAAGAACATGGCAGACTTATATATGGAGAATTATAAGACACTTTTGAAAGAAATTGAAGCAGACATTAAGAAATGAAAAAATACCCTCTGTTCATGGATCGGAAGACTTAACATTGTTAAAATGGCCATTCTGTCCAAAGCAATCTACAGATTTGGTACAATACCCATCAAAATCCCACAATCATAATTTTGTTAAATAGATAAAAGAATTATCAGATTTATACGGAACCATAAAAGACCTCGAATTGCCAAAGCAATACTAAATGAAAAGAACAAGGCTGGTGGTATTACGTTTCCTGACTTTAATTAGTATTACAAAGCATCAGTAGTCCAAACAGCTTGGCATTGGCAGAATAACAGAAACATAGACCAGTGGTACAGAACTGAAAACCCAGAAATAAATCCACAAATTTATGGACAAATAATTTTTGATAAAGGAGCAAAAAATATGCAATGGGGAAAAGACAGCCTCTTTAGTAGGTGGTGCTGGGAAAGCTGGAAAACCATATGCAAAAGAATGAACCTGAGCTGTGAACTCTCTCCATGTACAAAAATTAACTCAAAAGGGATTAAAGACCTTCGTATAAGACCTGCAACAATAAACTGTATAGAAGAAGACATTGGTACCAAACTTATAGACCTAGGACTCAAGGAAGACTTCATGAACCTGGCCTCAAAGGCAAGGGAAGTAAAAGCAAAAATAAATGAATGGGACTATATCAAACTAAAAAGCTTCTGCATAGCAAAAGAAACCATTAACAAAGCTAAGAGACAGCCAACTGATTGGGAAAAAATATTTACAAATAATGCATCAGATAAGGGTCTATTATCTAAAATATATGAAGAACTAATAAGACTTAACAACAAAAAACACAAACAACCCAATTAAAAAGTGGGCAGAAGATCTAAACAGACATTTCTTCCATGAAGAAATACAAATGGCCAGCAGACATATGAAACGATGCTCATCCTCATTAGCTATCAGGGAAATGCAAGTCAAAACCACAATGAGATACCACCTCACACCTGTGAGAATGGCTGTTATCAACAAGACAAGGAATAACAAGTGCTGGAGAGGATGTGGAGAAAAAGGAACTCTGGTACACTGCTGGTGGGAGTGCAAACTGGTACAACCACTGTGGAAGGCAGTGTGGAGGTTC
>PVJL010002214.1:18389-139579 GCA_004026885.1 Lyroderma lyra | reverse complement strand
TGCAAAGACTTATGCACCCCAGTGTTCATTGCAGCGCTGTTCACAGTGGCCAAAACATGGAAACAACCAAAGTGCCCTATGACAGACGACTGGATAAAGAAGCTGTGGTACATATACACAATGGAATATTACTCAGCTATAAGAAAAGATGAAATATTGCCATTTGCAACAAAATGGATGGACCTGGAGATCATCATGCTAAGCAAAATAAGCGCGACAGAAAAAACAAAAGACTATGATTTCACTCATATGCGGAATATGAAACTGAAAGCAACAAAGAAAAAAAACAAAATGAACAAACAAACAAATAACCCATGGACACAATCAGTAGTTTAATACTTATTTGGGGACGAGTGGGGAGGGATGGGGAGAAGGGGAGCAGGTGGGAAGTAAATATATGGTGATGGAAAGAGAAGTCACATTAGGTGGTGACCGTATTATACAACAAGTTGACAATGCACTGTAGAATTGTACATCTGGAACCTATGTAATCCTTGCTAACAGATGTCACCCCAATAAGTCTAACAATAAAAATATATTTAGAAAAAAACAAGATGTGTAATAAACAAAAAGTGATCAGGAAGTTACTCATTTCAACTGTTTGCTGCAACACTATACAGACTGAGCTGCCTTTAGGTAGAAGGCTAAGATAGAAGTCTTGAATCTCAAGATGCCACAAAAACATAATTAAAAATATTGATATAAAACTGAATGGATGATGCATAATTCAATGCGTGGAAGATATAAGGTAGAATTGTGCACCTGCAACCTATGTAATTTTTGCTAATCAATGTCACCCCAATAAATTTAAAAATAAAAAAGTAAATATTTAAAAATTAAAAATATTGACATAAAATATTTTATTTAACAATTTTGTGTATAAATGTAAAATCATTCATAAATCAAGGATTTTACAAAATTACGATATTTTTCCAGGCATCAATCATTCACTAATGTCTTGGATTTTCAAGTGCATGATTACATAACTATAAATATTATAATATACATGGAAAACACACTTCACTTAATGAAAAGCTTGCAAAGATAGAATGATATAATTTGGGGAAGAAATAATAATAAAGAAATATTAAATTACTTTTCTAATACTTATTTTTAGTGATATAAAATGTTTGCAGTCTAAAACTATGAACTAATTTTATGCAATAAGGTAAGTAAACAGTGTTATGCAACTCAAACACTGTGTGTAAAGTTGTATAGGAGTACCCTTTGCTTAACTCTTTCTCTATAAATTGTAGTCCTTTCCTTATTTTTTCTTAATCCTTCCAATTTTTAAACACAGATAATGAATCTAGTTTGACCATCTAGAATGTAAGACATATTTGCATGGGTTAAGACTGATAGAGGATGTTTGACTGGACATCAGACTGAGGTGTTTCAAATCCAGAGTTTTAAAAAAACCCACAAATGATTTTCTTGAAAAATGTTGTTTTTGAAAATTCTATGTCATCCCTGGTTAATCTGACAATTTTGTCACCCAAAATTTGCAGCATTCCCTGAGAACTTCAAATCAAAGTTTTCCTTTTCTCCCCGGGCTGCATAAAGCAGACAGGACAAGAGGGGCAGGGTAAATAGGAAGTCAGAACCCCCTAAGGGGAACAGCAGGTAGCGTGGGCTTGTAAACTGGAGAGCTCCCTGCCATCTGTGGTCATCTGGCAGCCCCATGAATGAATCAGTCACACAAAGACAAACACCTTTGATCTACTTTAAAGGCTAGAGATGTGAAATACAAACTCAAATGACCTTTGAACTTCTCAGCTGAGCAGTTCAGTTTGTCCTTGTTCCTCCAATACTTTTTTCTCTAAGATTTCACACCACTTCAGATGAACCCACGTGATTGTGTGATTTTCCTACCTCTGCTCCTGTCTGCTCAAGAGCATCAGAGGGTGCATGTTCATTTTTGTAATGATGGTTCTTCAAACTCCACTTTCAAAAAGGGGCCCTGGAAGCTAAGCAGAATGTCTTTTGTAATAACTGGCCTCCTAATTGCTCTGCCTGCTTCTGCTCCTGCTAGGCTGACCAGACCTACAGTTTTAATACAGGATAGAAAACTCCAGTACTGTCCCATTTCACACAGTACATAGGGTCAGCCTACTGACACTTTGAATTTAGCCCAGTAGGACTAGGCTGGTCATACACATACCATGTGAAATGAGACAGTACCATTGTCTTTAAATGGGACATCTCGTCAGCCTAGTCCCGGCTCACCTTCCATTAATCTTCAACACAGCACCAGAGAGAGACCCCCTCAAAATGTCACTCTGAGCACATCTCTCTATTAAATTCAATAGCTTAGGAGCCAACACCAAGGCCTCCACTTTTACACAGACACATCCTTCGCTACGTCTCTGACCTAATTTTCTATCTGTCTCTCCTTTAGTCATATATTTCTTATTATCCTGGCTTCCTTGAGTTTTCTTCACAGTTCTGGATGCATTTGTTTCAATGCCTTTGGATAGTCTGTTCATTCTGCCTGCAACCCTGATCTTCCCTGGATGTGCAAATGACTTGCTTCCCTTCTTTCGTTAGATTTCAGCTTAAATACAGCTTTATAAGTGACACCCTTCTTTGATTTCTCTTTTTAAATATCAAATCATCGACTCTAATTTGCAGATCTACTCTACCATACTGTACATCCTCATTGGCACTTACATATTTATATACATACACAAATATATAAATTATATCTATGTTTTTATATATTTATACATACATACATACATATTTTTATTTGTACACTATCTCTCAAATTGAAATATTTTATTTCAGCAAGAGTTTATTTTTCTGAGTGGTTTACTGATAACCACCTTCTAGAACAGTGCTAGGCAAATAATAGGTTCTCAATAAAATATTTTGAGTGAATAAAAAATTAAGTATTCTTAGAATATACTTTACCATTAGTAGTTTGTTTTAAATTAGAAGAAAAAATAAAATGAAATGTACAGGATGGGCTCTAAGACAAAGATACCATCCCTGGCATAAATCAGTAAGGTCATTCATATGCCTTGCTGCAGGAGGAGAGAGCTATATAGTTCCTGGAAGCCTCTACAGTCTGCATTTGTGCGTTTCATTGCCACTTTTCTAGAACTGGTCTCTTGACATACATACCTGTAATTAGAATGGCTTCTTCATTTTTAGATAGGTGACTCATCACATTAGAGCTGGAGATTTAACTCATAGTTGAGGAGGATCCAGATCCTATAGTCCAGCATTCCTCAACTGTTTTTGGCACCAGAGACCCATTTAGTGGAAAACAATTTTTCCCTGGATGGGGTGGTGGTGGTGGTGGTGGTGGTGGTGGAATATACACACATGCAGTTCACATTAAGGTTGTACTCCTATGAAACTCTAATGCCCTGCATGACCTGACAGGAGGTGGAGCTCAGACAGTAATAGGAAGAATGTAGAGCAGCTATAAATAAAGATGAAGTTTTGCTCAATAGCCCACCAATCACCTTCTGCTCTGCCAAGGACGGCAAGCAGTCCTTGGACTAGAGGTTGGGGACCCCTTGTGTAGCCCTATTGTAGGCCAGTCTGTGAGATCAACCAAGACTATTGCTAATTCTCCTCCTCTGCTTTCTCCTTATGATACTTCTCTTCTTCACTTAATACCACCATCAAAAGCCAGCCGTACGTTAAGTAGATTGTTTCCCAAATCCTTCATGTTGACACTAACTTTGTTTAAAAAGAAAGTTCCCAATTTATCTGTATTTTTATATAACTCTTTTTTCATTTAAGCTTATGCTAGATCATTTTTGGATCTTTTCCAAGATAAAGTATTCATCTAGAATTTATAATTTTAAAACTTGTATTTGGTCAACATGACATATAAAAGACAAACTCTCTGATAGACTTGATTCTAATTGTACCAAACTTAAGGGCTTTGTTTACAATTGTGCAAATAATTTAGAAAATGCCATCCTCCAAAATCTTGGATTTAATCTTAAAGTCAATTGAAGCCAAAATGACTCTTTTATAAACCCCAGTTTTTAAAAATAACTAATTAAAAATTTTGGAAAACAAAATAAAACAAACATAAGGCAGAGGTTAGATATTATTCTTTCTAATCAAACCAGAAAACACACTTCCTATGTTTCTTATTATTTATTGGACATTTATCTATAGGAAGTTTGAACAATCAACAGAACTGGAATATATGTAGTCTTAAAAATAAAATTAAAATGAAACTTTGGACAGGTATGAGCACATGTTTGTCAATTATAAATAGTTAGGACAACTAAAAGTCCTTATTTCATAATTTGCTGAAGAGAGAAGACATGACCCTGAGGAGGCATAGCAGAATTTCTGTGTGTGAGAAGGGAGAAAGTAAGGAAGCATGAAAAATTGAAATAGTTAATATATCAATATATTCTGTGATGCTATATAATATGTGCAGTGCTTCATTTTATTTTATTTCTGACTCCAAAATAAAGCAAAGCATATTTGGTTATATGGCCAGTTTGCTCTATGTTATACACAACCTGGAGAAAGAATTATTATGACAAATAAGGAAACTCAATACTTACATTGATATCATGTGGAAAAGGAGAAAAATAAAAGATTTCTTTTTCAAATTAAAATTTTAATTCTCTAAAATTTCATTTATTTGATTTATTTTGTGGTTATGATATTTGATTTATTTTGAACTTTCAAGAAGAACTCAAGAGGAGCACTTGGTATTTGTATTTATTGAAAGAGAGTATTGGCTTGTTAGGAAACACTAACATAGATAATTATTTTAAATAACACAATAAAGCAAAATTATGCAAGAGAAAAATGTGAGAGAAGTATAGGAAAGTCAGGAGAGAAAGGAAAAAGCAGATGGAGATGCAAGTCACTAATCCAAAAAAATGTTTATTTAACACCTACTATGTGTCAGACACCATCTTAATTTTAGCCAAAGCTACATTCAGTCTAAAATAACCATGAATACCATAGAGTGTTTAGGTGATGAAGAACAGAGAATAAAAACTGCCTTGAACTGTATGTTTAGGACTGTAGAGTGTGTTTGATCACAGGCCAGCACCTCTGCTTATCTGATACAAGTCAAGTCCTCAGGTATTATAAATCACTATAATTACTTTTCACTTAATGACCTACCTGTTTAACAAGTGCTCAGACTTATGGCCAGTTCTGCAACACAGGGAATCCCCTTTCTCAGTCTGTCTCGTTCCCATAGTTGGTTAGTATTTACTACATAAAGCGTTGACAATCACCCAAGACTACGTATTTCGTTTATAAGTATAGTGTCACGTGATCTCTATTGAAAAATACATATACTATGATGCCACGAAATACCACAAGACATCCACCTTTAAGATCCTTGCTTATTGACCAATTTGCTTAATGACCTAGTCACAGGAACAGAACTTGGTCAGTAAGTGAGGAATGCTTGAATAGATGTATGCCTGAGCTGGACTACTTGTAAATCACCCAAAAGATGGATGTTATATAAGTGGTTGTACGAAGTTCCTACATAAAACTGGACAAATCAGAGTTAAAGATGTTTGGATTCCTGACTACATGACTGTGTTGATAATAGTGAATATAATGTGAGAGAGCCTGGTGAATAAATAAGGAAGTCAGCTTTGATCTCATCCCAGAGTGGTTCATTGACTATAATTACTGAACAGACATTGATACATCATAATCACCACAAGTCCAGAGTTTACACTAGGGTTTACTCTTAGTGTGATACTTTCTTTGGGTTTGGATAAACGTATAATAAAACATATATCCATCATTATAGTTGCATACAAATTATTTTCACTGTCCTGAAAATCCTCTGTACTCCATCTATTCATCCTTCCCTTCATCTAAGCCCCTGAGAAGCACTGATCTACTTCCTTGTTAGTTTTGCCTTTTCCAGAATGTCATACAGTTGAAATCATACACTGTGTACCCTTTTCAGATCAGCTTTTTTCACTTAATAACATGCATTTAAGTTTCCTCCCCATCTTTTCTTGGTTTGATAGCTCTGAATAATATTACATTGTATGAATGTGCCACAATTTATTTATCAATTTACCTGCTGAAAGATATCTTGGTTCTTGTTTTTGCTTGGACAAGTTTCAGCTATTATTAACAATGCTGCTACAAACAACACTTTATATACATTGTGTGTGTGTGTGTGTGTGTGTGTGTGTAGACTAAGTTTTCAATTCATTTGGGTAAATACCAAAGAGCTCAATGGCCGGATCACATGGTAAGAGTATGCTTAAGTTTGTAAGAAACTGTCAAACTGTCTTCCAAATGAGCTGTATTATTTTTCATGCCCACCATCAGTGAAAGTGTTCTGTTGCTCCATTGTTGATAATGTTTTATATTTCATCATATTAGCAGCCATTATTGAAGATTTTCAGACAGAAAATGGTACTAATCATGGGAAGAATTAGGTTTCTGTTTAGCAAAATTATTCACACTACTTAGAAAAAACATACTTATACTAATAGTAGTGTAAGTAATGAACAAATAGGTAGTAAGAACAAGTTTAAAAAAATGATAAATATGCTTGAGGTTTTTCTTGATATAATTACACAAGAAGACGCTGAGTGAGGGTAAAAACATTGAGGTTAATAGATGAAAAATATGGTTAGGTTTTGTCAAAGCATTCACAGTTAAGGACTACAGATAGAGACCCATTAATGTTTGGTCAATTTTTAGTTTGATGACTCCATAATATTACCTCCTAAGATTTTATGTAATGGTAAAATGCTCAAGTATTAGAAAAATCTCCTCACCCTCTGTACTAAATCAAAGACCAGATATTAGCCCATTATTCTTTTCCCTCTGTCTTAGCTTGTTTGGGCGGTGATATATTTAAGAACGAAGTGACTCATAAACCTGATTTTCAGCTTTTGGAAGTTAAAAAAGAAAAATGTATATATATTTTTTATGGAGATCACTTAAACTCAAAACTTATTCCAGGCAATAGCCAAAACTGTTTAATCAATATAAGGTAGTTTTAGGAATATAGGATATTGTAACAAAATTTGTGCAAATTGTTTGAATTTTGAACTGCCTTGGACTAAATTAGGGATGACTTTATCTATTTTTTAGTGATTTGTAAGGAGTATTAAGGAGTAATAAATGTCTTCTACATATAATTTAGGTATTCAATTTATTGAGTTGAGTGATTGAGTTATTTCATGTTAGAGAAATAGTTATTGGTGATTTATTGTGCTTCTTTTTATATCCACCGTGTCTATATTTGTCTCTGAAGGAAAGCTAACTAACAATATTAAAGTTCTATCTTAGAGAAAATATAGTTAATGCATCAGTCAAGTTTCAGTCTCCGTAAAAATTTAACACAAAGGGAATGTAATCCAGGGAAGTGATGAAAGAGCTGGCAAGCTATATAGGGGGTGGTGAGAAACCCAGAGATTGAACAAGCAGGAAGCTGATACTACTCCTTGTTGTAAAGACAAGAGCTAAGTTAGCTAGGAGCTGCCTGGGGTTTGAGGATTCCAGGAAAGGTATGGAATCATGGCAGGGTTTGTCATGTGGGGGACTTTCAAATATGAAGGACACACAGCTACATTCAGAGGCTGTTGGAGGAAAAGCCATGATGAGAAGATGGAATGGCTTCTTTCATCCTCATGCTCTGCAGTCCCCCCTGCCAGTTGTCAGCCGCTGGCTGAATCCCCGTGGGGACCAGCATTAACAGCCTACCATACACAGTCTGTAGGAATCAACATCCTTGGGAAACAGAAAGGCAAAGGTGAAAATGGGCCAACAGCCCACAGAGAGCATAGCTAAAGAACTGTAGAATGCTATAGAGTTTATAACTCTGAGAAGCGTTAATTAGACTGAATTCTTTCTTTCAACTTTATATTCATCATTTGAGTAAATAAAGCAAATGACTCCAATGTCGATAAAATTATCCTATGAGAATACTTGCTTTGGGGCTTATATTTTGCCATTCTTTAAAACTTAAAATTCATACTTTATTTCTGTCTTCTTTCTATATTTAGTTGTGGGATTTTTAGGCATTTTTAGCATTTTGATAATCCTAAAAAAATAAAGCTTCAAAATGGTAATATGTTGTCTAAATATGTATTCTGTAATAATTTTATTATCAAAGGTGTTTTTTAGTAATTTATTCTGTAAATGTAAAAATGTCACTAAATTGGAAGCGTAATATATGATTCAAGCTACTGATATGCTAATATCCTTTAAAAGATAGCTTGACTTCAGGCCTCCTGCTTGTATTGCTTTTCTATAGATGTGGGCACAAATCTGAAGTTTCCTGCTTCCATCTGTTCAGTGGGTATTATCATTTGATACACAGAAATGAGGTTTAAAATTTTTAACTAGTTAGTCTTTCCAGACTTTAAATGTTTGATCTTTAAATTTAGCTTTTGTTCCAACAAACTGCTCTTTCGTGATCATAACACATTTTGGTACCGTTTGTATCAGTATACCAAATTGTTCCCCTCTAAATTTTTCCAGATCATTTCGTTGGTTAATACAATACAATGCTTCTCAGACTAGGTCTGGAGCATTCTTCTTGCATGTCTGTGGTTTACCCATCTGGTATACATAAGTATATCACCTTATATTTTAACTAAAAAGGGTAACTTTTGGAACTCAAATAAGTTTGTGATTTATTTTTTGAACTACAATGAATCATTCATTTTGAAATATATATTAATATATACTATAGGCTCTGTTAATAAACATGAATATGAGGATAGATTTACCCACAATGCCTTGGAAATAAAAGCAAATAAGGGGTTTTTTTAGCCCTAATCGGTGTCTTATATCAGTGATACCAGAATAAGATATACTTGGGTTACATACATGTGACAATTAAGTCCACGAACTCATTCTACAAAAAGTGCTACATACCTCATTGCTGAACATTACTACAGTCACTTTCGAAGTACTCCCCTTGGGAAGTTATGCATCTACAACAGGGACTAGTCCACCTTTCAAAGCAATTTTGGAACTCTTTTTCTGGAATGGTCATCAGAACTATCATCGTATTACCCTTGATGTCCTGAATGTCATCAAAATGTCTTCCTTTCAATATTTCCTTTACCTTTGGGTACAGAAAAAAGTCACTAGGGGCCAGATCAGGTGAGTAGGGAAGGTGCTCCAATACAGTTATTTGTTTACTGGCTAAAAACTCCCTCACAGACAGTGCCGTGTGAGCTGGTGCATTGTTGTGATACAAGAACCATGAGTTATAGGCAAAAATTTTGAGTAATTTTTATCTAACTTTTTCATGCCAGCTTTTCAGTACTTCCAAATAGGTAACTTGGTTGACTGTTTGTCCAGTTGGTATAAATTTATAATGAATAATCCCATTGATATAAAAAAAAGTTCAGCAACATCATTTTGACCATTTATTTGGACTGACAGAACTTCTTTGATCATGGAGAATTCTCTGACTTCCATTGTGGTCTTTGACACTTTGTTTCAGGGTCATATTGGTACACTCATGTTTTATCACCAGTGATAACATGGCCCAAGAGATTGTGTTGCCTCTCCAAAAGGTCTTGTCAAATTTCAACTCTCTTTTGCTTTTGTTCATTGATAAGCTCCTTCAGGACCATTTTTCAGTTAAGATTTTCTTGTTTCTCTGTAGATGTTCACTTGATCTGCTATGCTTCTCACAGTCAGTTGATGATTTTGACATACAATTTGACAAATTTTTGCAATGTTTTCATCAGTTCTGCTCATTACTGCCTGTTTTGACCTCTTCTCATCAGTGATATTTTGTCTCCCCTCAGCATTTGTACACTGCTGTTTTCTTCATGGCATCATCCTCGTAAACTTGGGCAAATATGTCCTTGATTTCACTTCCACTCTTGCCAAGTTTAACAAGAAATTTAATGTTAGTTGCTTTAATTCAAGTTCCAACTTTCTCACAACAGCACAAAAAAAAACAGGCACCAACAACAACGAATGCCACTCAGCAAGACACTGCCACAGATCAATATGAACACAGCTGTGAGACACAGCTGTAATGACACCTTACCCAGTTGTTTGTACAGTGAGTGCTGCCAGCATAAAAGCACAGTGGCAAGTTCATGAATTTAATTGTAAGCTGCAATTTAATGGGATGTATCAAAACTTGTAAAAATTTAAACCCTATTAATAGATAAAAAGGTCATCAACATCATTTCTGCAAGGAGAATCTTAAAACCAAATTTTATATGTTCACAGTATTGTAAAACAGTCTATAATGGCCAATACAATCTCTCTTTCCTGGTGGGCAAGTGTCCACATTTAGCTTATCAACCACTACCAGTAAGATCATATAACATTCTTTCCTTGCTTTAATCACCTGCTGTATTATTTTGCTCAGAGTGGTCTGGCAAAATACCATAGATTGGATGGCTTTAAAAAGAGCAATTTATTTCTCACAATTCTGGAGGCTGGGACGTCCAAGATAAAGGGGCCAGAAGCTAGGCTTTATAGTGAAGCCTCTTCTTGGGGTTTTAAGTGGCTTCTATCTTGCTGTGTGCTCATATGACTTCTTTTTTACCTGTGTGGGGAGAGAACGAGCAAGCTCTCTGGTATATCTTATATCCATACTAATCCCAGCATGAGGGCCCTACCCTCACAACCTCACCTAACCCCCAAAAGCACCATTATCATATGCCATCACACTGAGGGGTCAGGTTTCAAGATATGAATATTTTGGGTTGACACAATATTCATAACACTTTCTCAGTAATCTTCTGATTATTATTTGCTTTGAAACTCTGTCCTCAGTCCAGATCAGCAGAAGGTATAAAGACAGGCTTTGGGCTGGGACTGTGATGTACCAGGAGTTCAGATCAGTAAAGGAGAAGAAAAGAGAGGCTTCCAGTCTTCAGTGTACAAAAATTAAACAGGATGTTATGGAGAAGAAACAAGAAGCCAAGCAGGCCATCTAGCTGAGTCATTGATCTGAATGAGAAGGGCTGAGCAGGAACATTCATGTAGAAGGGAATTTTAAGGGCAGAACTGCCAAGAGTAAAAGTATCCAAAATAAGGATGGTAGAAGATGCAAGAAGAAGTCTCAAAGACTCAGGAACAAAACCATTGTCATGTTTTAATGGCAATGCGGATGATGTTGTTAGAGCGCTTATCCCACTAAGACTTATATTTGGTTTGCCATTTGGACCTTCTGCATGGAAAGAATGTTCTAGTTAATATTTTAATCTGCATAGCAGTTGTATATATTTTTAAAAATAAATATATCAAATAAATTGAACTTACTTTTCATACTTGCATCTTTGTTTACTTAGAAAAATGTAAGTTCTCCCTGAATGTGAACAATTCTGGGTAAACAATTAAATAGAACTAAAGTTTGACAGCAAATAATAGAGCAATTAACATGGACAACACATTATGGAAAGTTCTGCTTATCCTGACTGTCCTTTTTCTAAGATGCTATCTTGCATCAGCCAGAGTGCTAATTTGTAAAACATATTCTCCAGATTATCAGTCACATTGAACACAACAAGAATTCTTTCTTTTGTTGCTCCCTTTTAATCACAGTCTAAATCTAACTAAAGTCTTTGTTGAAAGAGATGGCTCTACTCCTCTCTGTCATGCAGGGATCTTGTCTCATTTCATATAGTGGTCACCTCTAGGGCCTCAGTTCTTTGCTGATTTTCTGAATCTGACAAAGAAAGAGAGAAATATGCAGAAAGTATATGAATATCAGGACTGGACATGGCATTCTACAAATCAGTCACATGAATTATTTATATTGTCTCATACAACTGCCAGGGTGGCTGGGAAATGGAGTATAAATGTGTGTCCATGTGGCAAAGGAATCTGGGAACGGTCAACACACCTTATCCCTGCTATCTTTTATTTCATCATATCTGTCTCTACCCTCTTCTTCATCAATGGAAAAGTTGTGAAGAAACAGATTGATAACAAAAGACATCACAAAGTATGTTTATAAGTTTTAATAAATATCTCAATTTATAATATTTGTGTTGACTAAAATCTGGACAGTGTAGTCCTTGTGTGTACAAAATCAATTTTACAAGGTTTTAGGCTTTTCTATGAACACACCATATGTTCCAGAAAAGTAAGTTTGTGTTTAATATGAATTGAGAGAATTGTTGTCAGTGAATTTAAAACAATTTCTTGAATATCTTTAGTGTTAGTAGAGTTGTTATCATTTAAGAGGTTTGTTTATAGTTCTTCATGGTTGTTTGTTTATCCTATAAACATTAAGTTTTCTTGTAAATCCATGTTTCATTAGATGGAAGCGTTTATGCACTTGCTTCAAGGAAGAACTTGTCAGAAGCCTTTTGGGAGAAAGCCTTAGTGCTACTAACATTGTATAATACATCAGGGAAGAATCAAACAGAAGTTTAAGGTCAAAAGTTGGCAATAACCATAGCTGGTTGGCAATAACCAAAGCATATACAATGCTTTTTACTTTGTATCAGAGAGAATAAATAGACTCTTCACTTATTTTAATTAATCTTAGAACTGTACACTCCAATAGTGTCCATTAGCCACATGTAGCTATTTAAATGTAAACTAATTAAATTAAATTAAATTAAACTTTAGTTAATCACTTTAGTCACACATCAAGTATTCAATAACCATAGGTCACTGGTGGCTACCATATTAGACGGGGCAGACATATAGCATTTCCATCAACATTGCTATTGGATAACAGTGGTCTGGAAACATAGTTTGCCAACCCATAGGCATATGAAAGGGAGAAACAAAGAATTCAGACCAGGGTGAATATTCACAGAAGGTGAACAATGCTTGCCTGTTACTAATTTCTTTTTGTTTTCTCATTGGCGAACGAATCCAAATCTGTTCAGTATATTTAAAAAAAAATCAGGTTTATTTATTGGGTTTTTTGTTTTGTTTTGTTTTGGTTTGATGACTGGAGGGTGGTGGCTAACTCGTTGGGGACTTTTACGTATGCCTTGCACCAGCATGAAAGCTGTGAAAGCTATTTAAAAGAAAGCCATTTTGTTTGGTGTGAATAAGCATAATACATTAAGTACCTCTCAATCTAACCTATAATACTTAAAATAGCAAAATATATTGGTATGCACTTAACATGAATGCCAATAAAAAAGGTCACTAAATTTTTTCTTTGCTCCCGCTGCCTTTCTATTTACCCTCTCCCATCACTCCCTCTACCCACCCCACCCCACCCGTTTTTTTGGTTGCTGGAACATTCCTTTTTTTTTACAAGCTAACAAGTTTGATGTGGCCCTGTGTCTTATTCCCTTCCAGGCTTGCAGCTGTTTTGGCAACAGAAGAAAAAAATCCCCATAACAAATCAAATAAAAGCTCTTTCTGTGAAGAGGAATTGAAAACAGCAGGTCTCAAAGAGGACTGCACATGAGATGCCTTGTTCTGGCTTTCAACACAACTCAAATCAGAAACACATTACCATAATCTGAAACAGCCCACTGCTAACACAAGACAGATGGTGGGTAATAACCCATGCATCATTAATAAATAAATTCCAGCATTAAAGGCTTTACAAAGTATGACAACATTATCTGGGCACAATTACTGCCCCTCTCCCACCCCCAACATCATTTCAGTGTGTTATGGGCTATGCTAGGGGTTTTTTCCTCCTTCCAACTCTGTGGATCTGAAGGAAGTTTAAATACGGCGCAAGTTTTAACCAGATGAAAGCTATCTCAGTGTACAGGACAGGTCTGAAACTCCATAAGGGAAAAATAAAATAGCTGCCAAAGTGTAATAGCTCCCATGTTCTGCTGTTGGATCAGCCGACAGCAATTTATTGCACTGCCCTCCATGGCTGGCCTCACCCTTTCTAGTATTCCTCTGTGCCTGCATCACACTACACACTTCAAGCAAGAATCTTGGCATCAGATTTGCCACAAAGCTGAAAGATATATGTGTGATTTCTCAGCTTTTCTTTTGCAAACGATACCATCTGTCTCTTCTCCCCCAGCTGCCCCCACCAAGGGGAAGAAAAGCAATCCTTGATTAGATTGGAAACAGTGAAAGGGAGTGGGAGCAGGAGGTAGAGAGGGACAGAGGGAGAAAGAGAGAGGGAGAGAGAGGAAATAAGTTTTAACTCCATAAATGTTGAAAACGGAAAAAGAAAAGCCATTTATCAGATGCCCAAAGACACTAATTACTTCAGGAGTATTTTGTTTGTTCGATGAAGTAATGCTCTTCCAATGGGATTTGGGAAGTATAGAATACAGCAGAGGGCTAGGCAGGCCTCTGGGTAATCTTCTCTAGGACTCCCTAGACATCCCAGGGTTTTGAAGCATTTCTGCAAAGCCTCGGCTGCCACTTTTCATGCATAACATCCTGAGCCAAAAATCAAGCATGGTGTGGGCATAAATTCCACAGAAATGAAGGCTCTAGGAGACCAAATATCAAGTTTGATTTCCTCTGTATGAAATTACATATATCTCCTCAATAATGGACAATGTAAGCATTTTTGTCAAATGTGCCAGGATTATGTTTCTAATGAAAGAGAGAAATGATTTGGCATTCTCTCACTTGATGGGTAAAAAATCAGGGACAGAAAATAGAGTCCATTCTAAATTGGCTAATCCTAGATTACCAGAAAGCTGAGTGAAAACATCTCCATGGCATCCCCCAATGACCCAGGTGTCCCATGGACATGATTTACAGTCTCTGAGCATAGAGTTGTTTCTCCGAGTCCAAGGCCATGTGGGGAGAATTGTGGGTGGAGAGAAAAAAGAAATTTCTCCTTAGAGGAGCTGTCTCCATTAGGCACACAGAGAGTTTTCCTTCCATCTAGACACACACATGGGCAGGCTGTAAAGTCTGCAAGACTTTCCTGATTAGCATCTAAATCCTTTGTCTCTATCTCCTCCTCTTTCCCTAGCTTGAATCAATATTTTTATGTGTACATATGTATTTACTTTCTCTTAATTGACTGTGTGTTTATCTTATTTCCTCCATTAAATTGTGAGATTCCTAAGGGTAAAAACCATGTCTAATCTGTGCTGTAAATTCCCCTTAGCACCCGGACAGAATGCCTCACTCTAGCTAAATGAGATCACAACTCCTAGAGGAACACCAGGGCCCCTGGCAGTGCAGACTCGGAGAGAGTCCATGAGTTCCAGGTGAGTCTGTTCGAAGGCAGCTTTGCTTTGAGCTCTCTCCAGCTTTCTCTGGAAACAGCTGCTGAGGGATGGTCAGAAGGAGGTAAGTTAAACTGTAATTGGTTCCTGAGGTATGAAATTTCCTTCATGATCTGAACATGATGGAGGGAATTTTAAATGGACTCTGATATTGAATCAGTAGACAGAGGATGGAGAAAAAAATCATACCGATCAAGAGACTTTCTAAAAATGGCATATTCTATAAACGTCAGGATTAGTTCCAAAAAATTTTGGTCTGTTTCCAACTCTATAATTTCTGATATCATATATGATAGCCTTTCTCTTCTATCTTTTGGTAATTCTTGACCAGGATGATTTACTAAACTATCATTTCACAATCATCATCATCATCATCATACCAGGTGAAATCCATAAACTTCGATTTGCTCATTTTAACCAGATTTCACCCCTATTGCCTTAAGTCCAAAAAGCAAATCTCATGCATGCAAACATTACAACTTAAAAGAAAAACAATAGAATTGCACAGTTATTGTCATTTGGATCATTGTTTTTAGTTTTATGTGTAGCAAAGAACAAAATACATTATGAAACTTATAGAAGAATGTCTTTCTTTTGATAGTCAAGAAAGTCTTTTACTAGAAAATTAAGGAGTGATTTATTAATTAATTAAGTGATTTATTAATTAATTAAATGATATTTATGTGAACTAGGCATTTTACCAGGGGTCCCAGGTTCAGCAATGAGCAGATCTTGAAGGGATAGAGCAGAAGAAATGAATCAGAAGAATTGGCTGGCTGGACAAAGGGTAATTTTACTCAGAGGAGTCTGATGAGGAAGCAGAAGATTGGTGAGCAAATTAGTGAGACCAAGTAGAGGACTCAGGAGCACAGAACCCTCTTCTACAAACCTCAACATGTCTAATGAAGACACTACATAATTAGCACTGTATATATCCTTAGAGATGGGCAGGCCTGACTGAGAAATGTCCAGCCACCTATTAGTAGCTATTTAATTTTTGTATGTCTTCCTCTGCAGTTCAAAATTCAGCCTAACAAATATTTATAAAGATAATACAAATATTATCTTTATTTGTAAAATGGTGGTGGTGGGGGAATTCTGTATATCACAGGTTGTTTTGAGGAGTCAATGAAATAGTACATGTAAAGATAGACTTTACCTGTACTTAAAATGGCCCAGAAAATTTATTAAGCACTTGATAAATTTTAGCTGTTATTCCCACTCAAAGTTAGGTCCTCACCTAAATCTCTAGGTACAAAATAGCTCATTTCCCTTGACACTTTGAAGCTTATAATCTAGGGGTAATATCAATGTAGGAAAATCCTTTTTGTATAATATAATAATTGATCACTGATTTTACTCATTCAGAGACATTTATTGATGCCTATTCTGTGCCAGGCACTGATGGTACTGCACCTTGACTATGCCATGATGAGAAAAAGGTGACAAGGTCTCTCCTTTCATTAACTTTAAAATTTATTAGGAAAAAAAGAGCCTGATAAGAGTTCATAGAAATAAAAGCCAACTTATAATTGCCTATGTGTACCATGAAGAAAAGATGTTTCAAGAAGAGTGTTTACTTGTTTCTAAGTGTGTGGAATAGTCAAATGAAATAAGAACTTGTTACTGTTCCTTGAATTGGTGACTTGTTAATAATTACAGAATGACATAAGACCTAATTCTGAGGAGTGTTAGTGGTGGAAGACAGATTGAAGTGGGTTGAAGAAGAGGAAGAGATAAAGTGGAGATCCCAACTCTGCTTGCTATATAACTTGGAGAGATAAGATGGAGACATGTTTAGCGTGTTTTGGAAATCCAGAGTGGGAGGGTTTCGTCTAGCCTGTGGGTTTGGGGTCAGTCTCCTGGAGTAACTGACCTCTGACCTGGATTTTGAAGACCAAGATATACATGGAAAGAAAAATGAGGAAGATGCTCTGAGCAGAAGGACTATCATCACTAAATTCAGAGATGTGTGAAACAGTAATATAACAAGAACAGTTACTTGGATGGATACTTTCTGGACAGCCCACATGTGTAGGCTGGTTCACAAAATGTCCAAATCTGATCATTTTTGAAAATAAGGCCTGTACTGTTAGCTTAAGGTATCTTCAGTGTAATTCTCATTTGCTTTGCCTAGTACACAACAATATTCAGGGTGGTAATACACCATCAGTTGTTATAGTAATGCCACCTCACTAACAACCACATAACCAATGACATTGAATAGCAGATATTTATTTTTGCTCTCAAGTTTATGGATCATCTCAGTCATCCTTTTAATCTGGGTCTGGTTTAGCTAATCTCAGCAGGCCTTGCTCATGCATGGCTGGTTCACTATGAGCTGACTGAGGGCTAGTTGGTCTAAATGGCTTCACTTGAAATGACTCAGCTCTTCTCTAAGTGGTCTCTCATACACCAGCAGGCTAGTCTAGAAGGTAGCAGAATTCTAAGAAAGTGAGTGGAAATGTGGGTGAAAGGTTCTGTTGAGGCCTAGGCTTGGAAATGGTATGCTGTGACTTCCGTGGCATCCTATTGGCCAAAGTATGTCATGTGGCCAGCCTGGAATTAAGGACTGAGGAAGGAGATTCTACCCCTTGAGGAAACTTGCTTTCAAGCAATATTTCATTGGGTGTGGATGCAGGAGGAGTGGAGAATTAGAAGAATTTTTGCAACCAGTTTATCTTATTGGTAATTAGTGCTTTTTGGTTGTAATAATCCCTTAGATCTCTCTGCAAAAAAAAATTAAAACTTAAAATATTTCATACTGCAATATTTTACTTGTCAGATTTATTTGTCAGAGTGTACTTGTCATCTTGATGGCTAGGTAGATGTTTGCCAATCTTTAAAATACAGGTATAAAGTAGTATAAGTTGAAAAATGAACATTTTTGTCCCTTTCTAGCTAGTTAGTCATATAGTCACCTCTTTTTCTAGTTTTGCCATCCACCCTGGAAAAGAGAAGTTGCTAAGTTTACATATCAGATAGTGTTTGGGTCACAAATCTATCTGGTGGGCACGATGAAGTGTCTTAAAAAACCTAAATTTAGGTTCTAGCCAATCTTATGTGATTTCTGTTCCCATAGCCTATAATAAATAGATCCCATGGTCAAGCTCATCACTTGTTCCCCTTTCTCTACTCTGCTTTACTAAAATTAATCACAGGGTGCATCAGACCTTGCTCTGAAATCTGACTCTTTCCTCATGTGTTGGATTTGAGAAGTGAAAAGTATGGTGGTCTGGGACAAAAATGAAACCATACTTGGGCCTTAAGTTCAATGTGTCTACAATAAACCAACATTTCCCAAATAGTTCTACATAAGAGTCTTTGAGTTATGGCTCAGGTATTAATAAAGTGCTGCTTTAATTCTCTTTCTGATAATGTTTTCATGTGATTCTCAAGTATATTGTAAAGGCAGAGGAACCTCACCATAATTCCTAATTATCTCCAGGTCCCTGAGTTTCTCAAAAGTGATGTATATAAGGTAGTTAATGGAAGGCAGTAGGAAATGGTGGAAAGAGAGAAATAAAATGGAGGATAATGCTCATACTAGACAACTTTCTCATCCGTGTGATAACTTGCTGATTTCAATGTGCAAAATTTGGCCAGAATATTTTTTCATTTTATTTTACAGTTTTGTGCTTTCTTACATTTCCTTTGAAGATTCCTGAACTTGAAAAAATGAGAGCCAAAATGAAGAAAAATATGTTTTTATAAATGTTCCCTTATTCCAGTCAAAATCTCTTAAGCCTGCATTGACCCTATTTGATACTGTCTCTAGGGGCTGACGTATGGCACCACTCTCCATCTCCTGCCACTTTGGTGATATGGTTTGGAAAGTCAAAATGTTTTGGGAAAAATTCTACAAATTTCCAGTGTCAGAAGTTTCAGAATAAATTGAAAGCAAAACTCATGGACACAGTCAATAATTTAGTAGTTACCTGAGCGTAAGTGAAGAGGAGGGTGCAGGAGAAGGGATGGAGACACAAACATATGGTGATGGAAAGAGAATTGATGAACACATAATAAAACACATAGATGATGTAATGTAGAATTGCACACCTGGAACCTGTGTAATGTTTTTCTGATCAATATCAGCCCAATAAATTTAACAGTAAAATCTGAAAAAAACATTTCAGAATAAAAAGATCATGGCCCTATTATAATCACTACATAAGTCATTTCTTAAGTTAATCTTCATTTGTGAATTTTATTTATTGTACAAAGGTAGAAAACAGTGCCAAAAACTTTTGAAGATTGTAGCGTATCAATAAAGTATGTTGACCAATTGATATTCCTCTTTTTTTTTAATATTTATTTTTTTCTACTACAGTTGACATTTAATATGTCCTACCTTTTACTAAGTTTTGAAGATCCCCTATGTACTTTACATATATCACATTTCATTTTTACTAGAAATTTAGTTCTTCAGTTGTATTTATATTTCAAGTGCTCAATAACCATGTTAGCTATTTGCTACCATATTGAACAGTATAATCGCAAAGTATATGTGAAAGTAATTTTGTTCCATGCTAATAGAAATACAGAAATATGGTGAAGGGCTATTGGCTTTCAAGAGCATACTACAAGTCTTGGTCTTTTGTGTCTGTTTCTCCTTGGCTTAAATTTAAGAGGGGTGGTGGAGAAATGGAGATGAAAAAGGAAGAAGATATTCAGTATAATACTCTTAACAATTCAAGTGTGGTTTACCATCTAGTGGAAGCCAGTAACCACAGTAAAATGAAACATTCTGGGTATCCCTGAGCTCAGAGCAAGAACCATCCATATTTGTCACAAAAGCTAGATTCCCACAGTGAGGATGGATGGAAAACTACACTCTTCTTGTACCAGTAAGTGGGACTTAAGCAATGATCTGTAAAATGGTGTCCCGGAAACTCTGTCCCAGGTGCCCCCGCTGTAATTGTTTTTAAAATGGTGGTGAAGCAAAGAGCATTTTGAAAATCTTTTTCTAACCACTTACTGGAAAATGTGGAGGTAGCAGTTACCTGCTGAACACGGTGTCTCAGTGAGAGATTGTAGCATCCCCCTCTGCTGAGATCCATAACAAAGTGGGCTCTTTGCTTCAGGCAGTTGGAATGGACCTAAAGTGGGCTTCCCTGAAATCTATCTGTTCTATAAATCTTTGATTTATAAATCTGTGATAAATTAATAACTTTAGGGTCTTGGTAGGGTTGTCAGGCATCCCATATCAAAGCAAACAGCTAGTATCAGAACTTTCTGTCTGGCATCCGAGTTTTCTGTTATCAATGAGTGTCCAGCCTGAAAACCTCTGGTAGTTAAGGATTTATCTGCCTTTGTTGGGTCATTTGGAAATGGTATTAAGAAATGGTGCTGTGAATGCAAGAGAGATACGGCAAGGTTCAATAAATAATATTTATTTTTTACTTCTGTTTATGGGAATTATTCAATCCCAGTGAATAAATCACCAAGACTTCAACTGGAAAACACTTAGCTGCCATTCAAGGTGTTTTTGTCTCCAACTGGTATAGGAATGCTTTGCTAACAGGGGAAAAAATGCTACTTACCTGCATATTGAATATTCAGAGTTTTTTGGAAAATGGGTCACAACGTGTACTGGCTCCTGTATGCCTTCAGCTCTGTGCCTTAATTTCCCTTCACTTTCTGCAATTCCTGAAGCCTCCAAATTCTGAGGTTTCTGGGACTCAGTGGGATGAACTGATGATTCCTTCACACCAGTGTTTTAATGAGATTATAATCTTAGGGAAGAACGCATATGGGCCTCAGTCTTGTCATCTGAAAATCAGAATATTTAAATAGATTATTTTCAAAGATACTTTTAGTGCTAAAAGCTTATATTTTGAAAACATTTTTGATAATTTTACTGTTTATGCAAATTTGCATATATCTTTACATTGGATCATTACTTCTGTTAGATTCTTATTCAGAGCAATTTCCTCGGGGAGCCTCTGATCTGCTACCTGCTTTAAAATATAGTTTTCACTTTTACTTGGTCTTAGATTAAATAACCTTAAAACCTCTTTTTTGTGGTTGGACAATCCATGAGAAGAGGTTTTAAGGTTATTTAATCTAAAACCAAAATCCAGACAGACAAGCAATTTGGGATTAGGTACGTGGTAGAGGAAGTCTAGGAACCAGGAGATCACTTAGATGATGAATGAAGAACAATAGAGGATTTAGGCAAGTTTAACTGTCTTAAATCAGTAAAACAAGAAGTTCTAATGTCAGGACAGGTCAGAACACAAAATGAAGAGATCCCAGTGAGGACCAAAATTCATAATAGTCTAGCTATAATACCATAATAATAAACCTTTTCTGTAAAGAGTCAAATACTAAATATTTGAGGACATACAGTATTTGTCATGACAATTCAAAAAATCTTGGATAAATTAATTATTTGCTTGATCATTTCATTTATTTATATCCCAAAATAACACAGCTAGTGCGTGGGTAAGACAGACTACACTAAAATTTACATTTCCTATTTCTGGCCCATATTGCTAACTTCTTTAATAATGTGATAATAAATGTATTCACTTATGCAAAAATATTTGACATATAAGGTACATATAAAATGCAAAATATAATTATAATTTACCACAAGCTTGATGTATCTAAAATTAATGTTAATTTAATAAACATTAATTAAAATTAATCTATTTACTTGGCTCACTTTCTTGAAATGTAGAATTTTGTTTTGTGTTTGTGGGGTTAGGGGTGGCTCAGGGTAGCCATGAGTGAGTATATAGATAGATAGATAGATAGATAGATATAGATAGATATAGATATCTAGTATAGATAGATATATAGATATGAATAGAATCATCTTACCTAGCAAAGTTTAAGTTTGTCATTTCTGTGCATTTTTCTTTCTATATTTCCCTATCTAAAGCAAAGACTTCACGGGTATAGTACTTACCTTTCTCTTTCAAAAATAAAACTTGGATGACTAAATGTTTTTGCAATGCAGTTTTATAAATGAGTAGTCTCTACAATCAGTTCTTGTTGTTTATATTTTATCCTTTCTCTGGTAACAGAAGCCTCTACCCTTACATATAAAAAAATTACAATATTGCACTTTTAAGTGAAAAAGAAACACAAAGGGAAATCTCATAAATGTATGTAAGGAGGAAACACTTGTGAACATGGTCATAATCTTTTGGCTAGATTTGTTATTGTGAAAACTATTTCTGATCACTTGTATGTATAACAGTTACATATTTTTAAAAATATTCCATCATAGAAACTGTCACTTCTCCCTCTTCTCTAACCCTTGGCAATTCCCCACAGTAGGAATGATCACAGTAAAAGTAATGATTATTGGAATCCTCAACTAAAGAGTATTAAATGTACAGAGTATAAGAAACACGAAGTGCTGTGTGTCGACTACATGTATCAGAGAAACAGTTTTCTAGACCGTAAATTATCATTCCCAATGTGAATCCTTAATTTTCCACCAAGCTGCACATTTTAATTCATGATATGTCTAGGTTGTGGGACCTTCCACTTCTCTAAGATGATGACCTACGTGTGACCTGGGAATTCTCAGACTGAGCTAAACTCTGGTGTTGGTGAAATGTGAGGATAACGAAGAGAGTCTGGGGGTGTGTATACCAGATGTGGGATCAAGTAGAAGTAGTTTTTTTTATATGGGTCAGAAATTGTAAGTTTCAGGTGAAATTTTATACAATTCGATTTAGAGTGCATGCTCTGCATAAGGGTAAAAATAATTAATTTAAATGGGATTTCAAGAAGGAGATAGCTTTGCTTTTATTCTTTCCCATGGAACAAAGAAGAACTATGAATACTAAAGCCACAGTCATAGATAGTCTAAGCGTTATTTAGAATATTTTCAGAGAAACTCCCTTCGTTATTTTCCATTTATCTTTTATCTGCCTATTTATCCAGTAAATCCAAAAATAATTGTCTTAAAATATGCACATAAAATAACAAAAAGAATAGTTTTAGAGAAATTAAAGGTGTTTCTAGAGGTTAGTAAAAGCAAACTTCATGTTCTCTAACTTATTTCCATTATCAGAGGGCTCCAAATCACTATCCAACCCCTAAATATTTTAAGCTTAGCTAGTCAATATTTTTGTCCTACACATTGCAACTAAGAACTGAAAAATATTTCCTACTAGAAATAAATACAATATAATTAAATGTTTTCTGTGCTGAAATGTGATCCTGGCCCAAGAGGAAACCAAGATGATTTCAAAACAGCATTATGAGGCAGTTGATTTGCAAAATTTCTGATACAATTCAGTACTTCATACAGATTTTGAAAACTGTATGTAAAATTTCATTGCATTCTAAACCAAATATTCTATATAGAATATCTGCAGTACCCTCAAATCTAGTTTGTTGGAGAGTTTCCAGAAGTCTAATATTTACTAATTATCTACACTTGACATAAAAAAGGAGTAAAATTATAAATGTGTTAGCATAAGAAAGCTTCATTACTTTAAGGAAATTTGTTCTTTTTCTTTTAGTTTTTAGTATCTTCATGCTAATTTTCAGAATCAAAAAGTTGGAGACATCTTATTTATTTATGGCTAGTTGATCTTGTCTGTGTTTCTCTGAGTCCAGGTGTGTGTGTGTGTATATGTGTGTGTGTGTGTGTGTGTGTGTGTGTGTGTGTGAGAGAGAGAGAGAGATAGAGAGAGAGAGAGAGAGAGGAAATGAGAATCTTCCTTATTTTTCAGAGTTTATCTGAAAAATTAACATTTCTGTTCAAATTAATTAGTACCATCTTATCTAACTCATTTTGCTAAATGTGTGCAATAGTCAAAGTATGAGCTGGGCCATGTGGCTGAGTCGCCATTTATAATTATGAATTTTGAGAATGAGTGATTACTATAATACCTGCCTTCCATTGCACTGTAAGCTTCACGAGGGAAGGAACAGTGTTGTTATGCTCATCATATACTCTCAGCATCTAGAATAATTTTGGCACTTGGGGGATTTCAATAAATATGCATATTTAATAGTTAAAATACAATGTATAAAATTGTGTTCATAGAAAGATAAACATTGTTGAACGATTCATCATGAAATTCTCAGTATTTCTTTGTACTCTTTGGTCTTGCCTTCCACCTTAACATAATCCAATTCAGGCCCCAGTTCAACTTTGTAAAATTGCAACTCCAATGACAAAGCAAACAATTTTTTTTTCATTCTACCCAAATGGAAGTGTCTATTATGAAATAAGTTGTATTGTGGGAGAAATTTAAAATGTTAGATCTCTTGCATACTTATGTAATAAGATTCATATCTGACCTATGTGTCCAATTGGTTTTTACATTTTTTAATAGTTGAAAAAAATTTCAAAAAAGGAAAAATAATATTTGTGACACATGAAAATTATATAAAATTCAAATTTTAGTGTCCAAAAACAAAATTTTATTGAAACACATCTATGCTTATTCATTTACCTATGTCTGTGGCTGCTGTTGTCTCATAATAATAGCAAAGTTGAATAGCTAAGATGAAGATTATAGGCCTGTCTCACATAGTCTAAAATTTTAGTATTTCATCATTTACCCCCAAATTTTGCCAACCTTCGATCTAATCTAAGAAGACTTAAAAATTGGTAAACTTTTCATTTATTTCCTCCCTTGACAGTATCTGCTGCTATACCCTAGGACTCACTTAATTTTTATGTACTAGACATAAAAAAGTAGAGAAGATAGAGGGCTGGAGGTATTTCATAATTTTTAAGATCCATTTTTTAAGCAAAATATTCTTGGTTGGCAAAACACATTTCCCAATTTCCAATTAAAAATTTTGCTCCAGGGAGTTCCCTGGTGGTGTAGTGGCTTAAGGCTTTGGCGCTGGCGCTGTCAACGCTGCGGCCTGGGTTCGATTCCCACCCAGGGAATCACCCACATACTATAAAAAATTAAAATAAAATAAAATTCTACTTTGTGCTGTGATACATTATTTAAAAAAAATTTTTTTTTTGCTCTGACAAAGATAATGCTGCTGGAAGAGGAGTAACATACTTGGGCTCAAATGTTCACTAAGGAAATTGGTGACTCAGAATGCCACCAAGTGACCAGATAAAGTTGCAGGAAGTGGAAAGAATAATCAGTGCATCACCATTAAAAATGTAAACTCTAAGATTATAGTCCATGTCATCTTTCAAAAACCAGTAAAATGATCCTGTCACCAACAGGAAGTTGTCTTTCATGCTGTTAGGTGCTCTTAAAATGCTTTTGTCTCCTTAAAACACTAAAACTATATTTAACTTCATTAGTTCACTTCAACTTTTTCATCTCAGCAATAGGAAAGGACAATGTGCTTTGAGGTGAATAAGCTTATTATTAACAGTCCAATGAGATTTATCACTTTTAAAAATTATTTTCAGTGCCTGGACATGAGAGAAAATACAAAAATACTTTTCTGTACTGGAGGAAGATAATGATCTATGCTACTGACTAGTTCTTCAAAGTTTGCATTAGGTTTTCTCTGGTTTTACTTTGTTTTCCTTTCCTAATATCTAATCTTGAGAATTTTTTAAATTAAATTATTAGAAGTCATATGCATCACCTGATGAAGAATTTATAGTCTACTAATCAATGTTTGACTCAAGTCAGGTCTACTAAGCAACATTAATGTAGATACTTAAGACTAAACAAATGAACAAATCTAAGTTTTTAAAATTTTTATTTATTTTTACTTTCTTAAATATTAAAAAAAAAGAAAGAAAAGAGTAGTTAGTGCTGATTAACAGTTTCCCCTTCTGCTATAATCCACTCAGTTCAAGAACAATGTCTGATCCATATTCTCTCCAAGGATGGGAATGTACTGGAATTGTCCTTTTTGATTTTCAAAACATTACATTCAATTTTATTGGTATAAAAATGTCACTAGATTTCCCTTTGCCAAATCAGAACTTATTTTTCAACATTTCTAGTGCAAACGTGTGTTGAAGCAAATTTTTAGGCCCAAGATGGAGCCACTCCTGCCAGGGCTTCAATTTCAGCAAACCAAAACAAAAATAACTTTTGTGATCCTGTAAATGCTCTGTTTGACAAGAAACATAGTATATCCACTCAGTCAACCCCAAATGCGAAGCAACTCTGAGCTCTTTACTTTTGTCATTGTCTTATTTTGACCACACCCAAAGCCCCCAGAGTCTATAAGATGTAAGTTCCTGACGTTCCCTACTCTGCAGACTGTCTCCTCAGTTCTTCCTGGAGCACGCGCTTTTAACCTCTGGTCTTGGTGCCCTCTTCCTGGCACACCCATTCCACCTCCCTTGCCTGCTATGGATTCTATTTAGCCTTCAAGTCACTGTTCAAGATTCTCCTTTAATACAGTGTTCCTGACTCCTTCAGGTACCATTAGACACATTTTCTCTTTGTTCTCACTGCACCTTACCTCAATCTCTATTTTACGATTTCATAAGTGTATCTTCATTGGTTTATCAATGCTGCTCTTTTGTACAACTTTCGACTCCTTGAGGAGTCAGATTGTGTCTTGTTTAACTTAATTCTCATAAGTGCCACACATACCGCCAAATATATTACATGTTTTCCCCACATCTTTTTAATTCGTTAATATGATAATTTGCATTAATTGATTTGCTAATGTTAAACCTCTCAATGCTGAGATCAAACCATGTTGGTCATGATGGTTTCACACATTCTTGTATTGCTGGATTCACTGTACTAATCTTATGCTTATAATTTATATAATTTATGCAACTAAATTCAAGAGTAATGTTTCTCTTTCCTTACACTCTTGTTATCAGGTTAGGGAATCAATGTTATGCTATCAATATTAGATTGTTTCATTTTTCTTTTGCCTCTCTGAAAGAGAATGTAGAAGAATGGAATCATTTGGGCCTTTACATACTTTTTGAACTTGCCAGTAAAACTCCTAGATCTGAAGTTGTTGATCAGAAGACTAACAACACAGGATTTTTGTTAATTAATGAAGATAGAAGTAATCTGGTGTTTACTTCTTGATCAAGTTATGGTAAATTATGTTTTCGTAGGGACTTAGCCATTTCATTGAAGTTTTTAAATTTGTAGTTTGTTTATAATATTGTTATTATTTTTAACCTTTTCTATATTTATAGTTGTCTTCTTTCTGTTCTGTTGCATTTTCTTTTTTTAAAATTAATCTCATCATGAGTTTGTTTATTCTATTAAACTTTCGGACAATATGCATTTGGTTTTGCTGTTATTGTCTACTGTATCTATTTTTAATTCAAAGTTAAGATCATGTTTAAATTTTCAATAATTTTATTAAAAATTTCTTATATTTATCAGTAACTGGAAAAATTATATTAAAATATGCTATTTGATTGTTTTTTCATTATATTTTTTGTTTCTTCATCTTTTTTATTTCTTTGAATTTATCCTTTTATTATTTATTTAACCTTTTAAAACAAAACACTTGTTTCCTCCATAAAAGCATATAAGGCTATGCATTTACCTATAAATAATACTTTACTTGAATCCCATACATATAAATATGTAATATTTTCATTCTTGTTCAGTTTTAAATATTCTATTATTTGGATTATGATTTCTTCTTTGATACATATAGGTTGTGCAGCTATATTTTGGTAACTTCCAAACAAATGGAGTTTTTTTGAGTGTTGCTTTCTAAGCATAATTACATCATGGTCCCAGAACACAATCTCTTATATTTCTCAAGATTTTTCTTTGTTTTTCCAATATGAATTTCATTTTTATAGTTGTTTTGGGTCCATGTTTTAAAAGAGTATGCATTCTGCAGATGTTGCATACTTATTCTCCATACACATCCTTCAGTTGAAGCTTGTAGATCATGTTTCTCAAATTTTCAATAATTTTATTTAATCATCTCTCTTATATTTATCAGTAACTGGGAAAGTTATGTTAAAATCTCCCATTATGACTGTGAATTGGCATATTTCTCATATACATCTGGCAGCTTTTACTATGTATATTTTTGAGACTATATTATTAGAGGCACAAAAAATTTTAATTGTCATATCTTCTTAGAGGATTTAAAATTATTGTTTTATGTGGCAATCCTCTTTATTTACAGTAGATTTTGCTTTCAGGCCTATTTTGTCTGATATAGACATGAATGCTATGGTTAGAAACTCAGAAGCATCTTGAATAAACAGGTTACATTGAGCATGGGAATCTTGTGGAATGGATTATACAGCAGCAGCTGAAGGAATCTGGATTCTTGACCACTGAAGCCACCTTTGCACCCTTTATTATCTACATTTGGATGTAAGCCACCATTACAGTTTTCTCCGATGTGTCGCTGAGTTTACTCTTAACTGATAATCAGATATATAACCTGTGGAAAAACTAAATATGAATTTAATTTAACACTACCTACCTGCATCTAATATCCAATTACAAGCAATATATCTTATCTACATAGAGCTTCAGTTTATGCATATTTTAATAGCATAGAATCTTGAAATAGAATATTTTCTCAATAAATTTTAGATGAGATATTATGGTAGTTCAAAGTAGATATCAGTTATTATACCAGAAAAGTTATTTTGAGGTGATGAGCTTCAGTAACCAGTATTATAAAGATATGAAAAAAAAGAGAAGTATTACAGTTATGGAGACAATGTGGAGGGAAAAGACTCAAAAGGAGAAAGTGAGAGATCTGTATCAGTAATGACTTTTCAAAACTTTGAAGTATTTAAAAAAAGATGATGGTAGTAGCTTTGGTAAAGTGGCTTAAATTCAGATTGTTAAGGTTCTTGGATTACAAATATAAAAAATTTTCTTGCTTGGATATAGTTCGATTGTACAGGGAAGGGCAATATAATCTTGAAATTTGAAGAAATGGTTTAAAATTATGCTTTATTCAAGATATGTGATTTAGAGAAGTCATTAGTTTCTAAGAGTCTGAATTTTCTCTTATGAAAAGGAATTTTATAATATATGCATAAAATTGCAGAATGTACATGTGAGCACTTCCATAAATGTTTAAGGACTACAGAAATTGTAAACCATTCATTAGATAAGACGTTTAGAGGTTCATCATATAGAGAAGATGACAGTTGAGGAACTGGTTCATTTAAAACAGTGTGACAAGTGCTATAACAGATGTTCACCCAAATTGTGCACAGATATATAGAAGAGGAACTCCTAAAAGAGTATGGGAAAATTAACACATAGACTATTCCAAATATGGAACTAACATGGTTGACTGGTGGTTTAGGAAGTGTAGTCAGGGACAATGTGTGTGATGACTACGGTGGAAGATCAGTGAGAATTCTAGACATAACCAGGCAAAGTAATGTCACTGGGCTGTGGTAATTGTGACATTACACTCATTCATTCATTTACTTTTTGCTATAAATAGCGAATGAGCTCTTGCTATGAGCACTCTAGATAGTACAGATAGAGTGATAAATAGACGAAGTCCCCATCTTCTTAGTGCTTATAATCTGCGGAAGGAGATGGAAAATAGGTGTATCTACAATAATATCAGCAGTGATAAGTAAAAGGAAAACAAAACTGAGACAGGGATGGAACATAAATAAGGAGATGAAAGAAGCATTCACTAAGAAGGTGAAGACATAAATAAAATAAGAAAGTAAGCCCCACAGGAGAAGGTACAATCTGCAAATAGGGAACAGGTAAAGCAAAAGCCTGAATGAAGAATGAATGGGACACTGTCACGGGCCAGCAGAAGGACCAGACTGTGCCGAGAAAGTAAGGGAAAATGGCAGCAAGTTCTAAGAGGTGACTTGTGCTATTTCATAGAAGGGTATCTGGTGCATTAAAGTATTTGAACTTTAGTCTTATTATGACGGTTAGTCACTACAGAGATTTGAGGAATAGGAGTGACAAGATCTGATTTGTATTTTGGAAAAGATCCTTGTTCTTGCTATGTATAGAACAGATTAGGGAGAGTAAGCGTGGAAGCAGGACTCAGGACCAGACAGGAGTTACTGGATGTGGACAGGTGAGATATTGTGGTTAAAATAGTGGTAAGAAGTGGTCATATTATCAGGGTCATAATAAATATACTAGAAATAATGCATGAAGATAAGATCATGCTAATGAGGTGCAAGGCTTTAGAAACCTAAATTGTAGTAATCTACAAGAATTATAAATTTATGCTCTGAAGTCTAGATTTGGCTTGCAGGTGAATTTTCTTTGGTTACTATTACTATATGTTTAATTAATTAGTTGCCAATTTTTAAAAATCAGGGTATTTTACATGAAAAATCTGCATTTCCCTTTCTTTACAAAAAAATTAGTGTATTTCACCTACCCCTTACACTCCAAATGGTTTCGTTATGGCTACAATTAATGAATGTCATCAGAGATTGCCCCTATGCATTGGGCATATACCATGAACAGAGCTTCATTTCTTTTAGTTAAAATTTTATTCTCTGTTGACATTTGAGTCTATGACCCCTCACCTAGACCATGCAGGACAACAGACAGTCAAATCCACATACAACTCCATGTTTTGCTTACTGCAGTAGTTTTAAATGAAATTCCAGGCATCTTTTAATATGAAACTTCACTTCTGCTTTTACCTGTCTTATGTACTAGGGTCTATCTAAAATTTAATTTGGCATAACACGTTCTCTAAAAATAATTACCTCTTTCTCAACTGATCATATTTCTCAGTAGAATAGACATTAGTATTCATTTTTGAAATTTAAAAAAATTCCAGCATGTATGCTATTTCCCTTTCATCACAATCACTGGTGTGCAGGGTATGTGGAAATTAAAACTTGGATGATACACTGTCTGGTAGAGGGGACCCAAATCAGCATATTGAGACAAGGAAAGACTCATTAGATTTTTAAATCAAGATTTAAACTTCAAGACATAAGCTGTGTGGTGAGGAGACCATAACTGATGGGAAAAAGCCAGGAGTCCAGGGAGAGAAGATATGGCCTCATTTATAATTTGGCAGGAAAAAGTCCTGTGGCCACCACCAGTGCCAGGAGATGGAGGGCTGCAAATCCAGACTTTACAGCCTGAGAAACACTGGGAACACTCAGTTCCTGGCTGGCAACGCACCTTTGCAAACCACTTGGACAAAACTCCATTGCTAGGAGTTTAAGTATCTTGGAAGACTACAACAAGCTTCTTGTTTTCTACTGGCAAATACTGTCAGGTGGGGTACAGAGACCTTGGTAGGTGTCCAAAATTTAGTTAATTTCTAAGAAACCAGAGAATGATAATGCTACCTGTGATGTCATTACGGTGTTAGGGATGTGTTGCCTTCATGGTGAGACACCCTTAGAAAGTTCAAGGTTGCAAAACCCCCAAACCCTTCCTGTGTCAAACTGTCTAATTTCTTCTATTAAACTCTTAACACTGTTATCTACAAGTATATGTGGATTTTTTAAAAAGCCATTTACATTAAAGCATAAAAAGTAGTATTTTGGGTGAGACCTAAATCAGTGTTCCCTGCTGAAAAGTAGTATCTTGGTGAGGTGGGCATCAAAGAGATAAGTCACTTTGCTTTTTGATCATGAGGAAGTTTCTGACCCTTTTCTAGCAACCAAATACAAAAAGAGGATAATTTTAATGAAGAACTTGGAGACTAAGTATTTCCTTTTGCTACTGTCCCTTTATCAGTCAGAGACAGCCTCATGGAGTGATGTAATCAGCCTTTAAAACAGATGCTGAGGAAATTCATTGAAGAAGAGCAGAAAGATTGGAATAAGTGATTGCCCTATCTCTAGCTTCCTACAGGGAAGTTCCTTATGCATCTATAAATTGCTTTATGAACAGTTGCATAGGGGATTATTCCACATGAAATCATTTGGCAGGAAAAGGAAACAGCCCAGTAAACATCAAAAGGACATTTTCTTGCGTAAAATGAACAGACTATACAAAAAGCCTCCTGGGATGCACCCGTTAAGTTATCCTATGATGCCAAGGCATAAGGACAAGTACAATATGTTTTCATGCTATGGTCCAACTATACACCCCAATTCCTGAAGTAATTGTTTTGGGGCCACGACAAGTTATTGAAACTATCTGTTAGGAGACACTTCAACTTCAAGTTCCAGAATGGTGTATTGTTTCACTGCATTGCTTTTAAAAAATGAAACAGCTTGGTTAGAACCAGTTGGCTCTGCATTGATATAGGAAACACACACACACATGCTCACGTGAACACGCAGGGTCCCTCGTGTGCTGTACGGCACATGATTGGTGAACTAGAAATGCTCCAATTGTTTTCTTTATGAATATAAACACAGGGTATCCTCTTTGACTCGCTCTTTTATATTTTGTTCATCGTGATTTTTATTTTTAAAAGGAGATGATCTGCCATTAGAATAGAAATGCCTGCAGCTATTCCAAGTTGTGCTAATTTACCTATTTTGATTATACAAATATTTTCAAGTGAAACCTGTTATGTTTTCCCTGATTGTTCAAAAGCATTGGCCCCTCTGAGCTCATGGGATTTAAGGACCCAAAGTTGTTATTTTTATTCATTTATATTTCCTGCATGCAATGGGAGAAAAATGTTTCATGACTAGCATTGAGAAAAATATTACAATCTGGTAAAACCCATTAACTAGAATAACATCCTTACAATGTGAAAATTCAACAAGAATATATTATTGCTGCTTTATCGTGCATTTATTTTCTAGTGAATTTGAATGCCTCTTTTCAGATGTTTATTCACCATATGTATTTCATTAGCAAATGTCTGTTATATTTCTTAATGGCAAATTTGCATATGGCAAAATTGCATATGTCAAAAAATACTAAGTAAAAAGTAAATTTATTCTTAAAAGATTAGAAAAAAGTAGAATTTGAAATTATGTTGCTTTTCCTTCATATTTTCTAAGTCCTCTCATCATGTTATACTGAATGTGGAATAAGGTAGTCTATATTTGTTTCTCCTTTATACTTTATACATCTAAGTATTTAATGGAAATTATATTTGATGAGTATGTATGTCATTTCTGAAAAGTCTCTGAAATGTAAAAGTAGCAACCTTAAATGTACACTGACAGAACTCACTGCCATACATTGATTATATATCATGATGTAAAATAAATTGTGTTTTACTTTTAAATGGAATTTTCTGAGCACTTAGGGTTCCTATTGATAGTAAATGAAGTTCACAAAACAAAAGAAAAACTTAGTTTTTAATGATTAAAAATTTTCCTAAAAATAAACTCAGAAGATCAAATTGGAAAAGAAGAATAAAAAACAAAAATGGTATAATCCAGAGGAACAATGTTTACATTTAACATTGCATTTTATTTATATAATCTGTAATAAAAAATTTTCAAATATAAATTTTAATGGCTGCATACTATCTGTTTGTAGACATAACATTTCATTTCATCTTTTTCCTACTAATTTTTATTGATTCTTTGGTTTTTCTTATTATAGCTAACAATATAATAAACACCTTTATGTGTAATAGTTTTTACTCTCCAATATAGTCTTAGAAAAGATTCTTAGACATGGGTATTAGATTATGACCATTTTTAATACTAACATTTTGAAAATCTGTAGTCCACAGATTTATGCAACATTACTACCCTCCATCAGTGTCTCTGAGGCAGTCTATGGACATGTAGTTTTCATCTGTGTGGCATGCACACAGATTCTTTGGGATTATTCCTTCCCTTAATCCATAGCCACCTGTGGTTTAGTTCCCATCAGCCCAACCTACTCCCACTGTCAGACATGATGCCTTCTACCCCCACTCAATAACATGTTCCACGTAGCTGCAGCCAGAATTTCTGTATAAGAATTGATATATCGGTATTGAAAGAGGGAGACACTTCCCTGTTCTGCTATTGAACAACTATCTGGCTGATACCATACTACCATGTTGCAAAAGCATGTCTGAGAATGAAGTCAAGCAGAAGCCAGTGGGATTTAAAGATGAAGAGAAAGAAAATATATCCCCAAATTCTTGTAGTACCATTGGATATAACTCTGCCTTAATCCAGATACACCACATAGGTTTTTCCAATAACAAGAAACAATAAATATTTTTTTAACTTTTTATCCATCCAGATTGAGTCTTGTTTCTATAATATGCAACCCAAAATTTCTGATTAATATTAACTATTTCATTTTTCTGAAATGTGGCTTATCTTGTTTCTTTTTTTAACTGTAGATATTAATTTATTAGCTCTCCTAATTGTAAGATTTTTTTTCTTAGTACAGTATTTTCATTTCAATTCTATTTAAGATTTTTGATATCTGGAAGGTTTATGGTCATAAGAATAAAATATTCTTTCATTTATAGTTCCTTCGCTTATTTTTTTCTTTGTTTTTGTTTTTTGCATAGGTGATACATTTCTCATTAGAAATCTGTTAAATATCTGTTTATGTATTCTAGGTTTCTAACTTATATTTAACTATTTACTTCACTGTAATTTATTTTAGTGCTTGTTTTAAGCTCAGGTTTTGTCATTATATTTCCTCTATAGATAACCTATTTATCTATAAAATGTATAGAGTATTTTATAACTCATTCCTTCCCTATTAGATTATGATTTTATTATTATATGTGAATTTTATATGTGTTGCAATCTATTTTTTGCATTAATAACCTGGTCTATTCTCACAGTCCATTAAAAAAATCACTTGGTTTCATAATATTATTTTAATTTATTTAGGAAAAACTTACATAGCATTATGATGTGCTAAAAGTTTTTTAGAAGCTTTACAAACACTAACATATATTTAGAAATCTTGTCAATTAAGTACTATTATCTTAATTTAACAAATGAGGAAACTGAGGCACAGAGATTTAGTAATTGCTGCAGTTCCATTATAGGTGAAAATGGACCAAAAACACAAACCTGGATAACCTGGCCCAGAATTCATGGTCTTAATCACTACACTCTACCTTTATTATCATATAATACTCAGATCAGAATGATAGAAGACAATATATAATAAAGGATACAAGGGCTGTCCAGAAAACAATCCAGCCATAAATGACTATTTTTCATATTACATAACTGGATATTTTCCCGCCAGCCCTTGTATATATGACACTAGTGATGGCTAAGAAAAACCAACAAATCACAGTTTTGAATCTTTCTGAATGGAAGTGCTATATTAGTTTAGGTGTTATACTTAGCCTTGCTCTAACTCCACTTCTATATCCTGAGGGAAAAAATCTGTTGACATTTCTGAGTGAAAGAAGGAATTAAGTGATATACTTTACGAAGTCCTTTCATTCTAAGTAACAGATATCAACTAAAGGAAATTAAAGCATCAGAGATATTCATAAAGGATTTCTCCCAATTCAGAATGACATTTTAACTTTCCTGATACCATTATGTTGTAAAAATGACATACTTTTTAAAAACTATCTTTTTTAACTCTCCAGAGGAATTTGCCGTACAACTATTGCTTCTTGGACTGAAGGAAATTGCATAAAAATTGGGATTCCACCTGTCTCTTGAAGACATTGCAATCAGAGACTTAAAATCTGTCTGGATTTTTTTTTCTTCTATTAATACTTTTATTTTTGCTCCTCCCTGCTTGTCTGCTTCTTTCTGTTTTTTCTCAGGAACAGCAGCTGCTTCTCTACAGTAAAGATTGTAGGTAATAAAATAGGACTATACCCAGCTACTAAGTTATGTATTCATCTGAAGGAAGTCCCTCTCCCTCTAACAGTTTGTCTTTTTCCCTTTTCCTTCCCTATCAATTACAGATTCTAGGGAAAGGGACTCTCATTGGCCCACATTTGGGTAGAGACCTAATTCTGGCCTAATCATTAAAAGCCATTAAGTAGAGCACAATTTACCACTGTGGATAGGTGTGGGAAGGTTAAAGAATTTTGTGGGCTGGGAAGACATGCTCAAAGATATCTCAAAAAAAAAAAAAAAAAAAAAGAAAGAAAGAAAAGGCCATTATTTTAGAGCCAAAACCAAGGTAGGTCAAGGTTTCTGGCATCCTACTGCTGTGCTTACTTGGCCACTGCTTATACTTTACCTTAAGTTCTGATTCTTTTGGTTTTCATTTATTTTATTTGTTTATTTTTAATTTTTCAATTATTGTTGACATAACATTATATTATGTTTCAGATGTACAACATAATGATTAGACATTTATATACTTATGAAGTGATTCGGTAAGTCTTGAGCCTACCTGATACCATACATACTTGTTAGAATATTATTGACTATATTCCTTATGCTGTACTTTACATCTCCATGACTGTTTTTATAACTGGTGATTTGAACTTCGTAATACTTTCACCTTTTTCACCCACTCACCCAACCCTCTACTTGGCAACCATCACTTTGTTCTATCTATGAGTTTATGGCATACAGTAACTCATGACTATGTTTTTCAGGAATAAAAGTTAAAACCTATTCTTTTGCAATATAGAATAGCTGAATAAAGATTGAAAAAAGAGAAGGTGGTGAAATTCTAAATATTTTTTCTTTAATCTATATATGTGTTTGAAAATCTAGATTTTAAAAATATTTTCATTTGAATGTTTTTCATTATATTGCCATAACCAAAATATCTCCTTCTTGAATAGTACTAATTAAGTGTAAAATGTTACACTACACATTACTTATAATTTCTATTTATTGTTCATTTACTTAAGAAAATCTCCATGAGAATAGTCTCTAAATGTTTCTATTTAATAGTATCTAACAGCTTAAGTATTTCTTGATCATAAACATGTTTCTGTTTCTCTCTCTTTATCAGGTTTAAAGAATTTTTTTCCACTGTAGCTTTATTTCACGCAAAATTATGAATTACTTATATTTTCAAGGACACATTGCATATTTTTGTTTTGTAAAAAGGAACATGGCCACTTTTGCAGGATATTAACCAAAATGCAATTGCTACTTTTTTTTTACCTACTTGATTTCAGTGTAATTTCTTTCATGGAACTTATAGCCAAGCAGAGTTAGCTACAAGGAAAAATGAAAATAGAGGACACTTTTTAAAAAAAATTATTAAGAATTTCAAGATGGTGACATTGTAGCATTAAACCAAGCACAGTACCCTTCTATGTACAGATTCTGTGTGGATTGCACAGGTTGCATGCCTGTGAGATGAGCCCTGCAGCAAAGTGTTAGATGAGCCAGGAAGTTAACTGTTAGGCTTCATCAAGTTATCTTCACAATAAGTGAACCAAAATAGTTCTTTTTAAATGACAAATCTAACTTTATAATAAAAAATACTCAGTTAAAAATTATAACAACTTGCAGAATATATTTATATATAATTTATGAATGAGTAGTTTAATCATGTCTGCTATAGTGTAGAGTATATAAAACTTCATGGTTCTTGTGTTATAGCATGTTTACTTCTACTGTTATTGTTTACTTTTAGACTTATTCGTGAAAATAAAACCATTATCATGAAACTGGGGTAGAAAGAATGCTCCATTAAAAAAAATTTTTGATAAGGAGATGTCATTTTATTTCTTACTGTTCTGCAAATTCAAGAAGCAAAGTTCTACAATAAATAGTTTCCCAGGCACATTTCTGGTTTAGGAGAGAAGCAAAAGCCTTGTAATTCAGGTCTCAAAGCAGACTTAAGAACTGTGATGCCCAGAGATATCTCACCAAAGCAATTTATCTGTAGCAGCAAATATGCAAATGTAATAACATATTTGAAGTTAGTAATCACTGTAAACTTCAATAGTACAAGCTAAGAACTTAAGCCTTATCCTGATTGGTAGTTCTTATCTGTAAGATGAGGAGGAAGGGTTGATACAGTAACTCTGAACTTTCAGTGGATGTAAATTACATGTCAAGTAACAGTGCCCCAATCCTCTGATAAGGAGACTGAGACTGCTTAGATAAGAAAAAGAGAAAGCAGATAAGGGGGAGCAAATAAGAGGAGAAAAGAACACAAGAGATTTAAACTACCATGCTGAGATTTTCTGTGTAAATACCATGCCATTTAATTTCTGAGACAGGCAAGACATTGGAATAATGAACCCTGGCAAAACACACAAGTGGGAGAAATCTGGATTTTAATACAAATGTTTTATTATCTATTGGTATGTCCTTGTGTCAGCTCTCTATTTACTTCTTATGCAAAGGGAAGGGTTTAGAGTAGAATAATTTCAAGACTTTGATAGTTCTAAATTTATGTATCCAATTCTCATAAAAGTTAGATCATTTTGTAGCAAAAGTTCTGGCTTTTCTTTTCTTTTTTTTTTTTATTGTTAGACTTATTGGGTTGACATTAGTTAGCAAGAATTATATACCTTCCAGGTGTACAGTTCTACAGTGCATTGTCAGCTTGTTGTATAATAAGCTCACCACCCAGTGTGGGTTCCCTTTCCATCACCATATATTTAGCTCCCCCTCCCTCCTCACCCAACCCCTCCCTCTTCTCCAATCCCCTCCCACTTGTCCCCAAATAAACATTAAACTATTGATTCTGCCAATGGATTGTTTGCTTGTTTGTTTGTTTGTTCTTTGTTACTTTCAGTTATATATTCCACATCTAAGTGAAGTCATACAGTTTTTGGGTTTTTTTCTGTCTGGCTTATTTCACTTAGCACGATGATCTCTAGGTCCATCTATTTTGTTGTAAATGGCAATATTTCATCTTTCCTTACAGCTGAGTAATATTCCATTGTGTATAAGTACCACAACTTCTTTATCCAGTCATCTGTCATAGGGCACTTTGGTTCTTTTCATGTTTTGGCCACTGTGAACAACGCTGCAATGAACATTGGGGTACATAAGTCTTTGCAGACAAAGGTTTTCAAATTTATTTGGTAGATCCCCAGAAGAGGGATTGCTGGGTCATGTGGTAACTCGATTCCCAATTTTCTGAGGAACCTCCACACTGTCTTCCATAGTGGTTGTACCACTTTGCACTCCCACCAGCTGTGTACGGGAGTTCCTTTTTCTCCACATCCTCTCCAGCACTTGTTATTCCTTGTCTTGTTGATAACAGCCATTCTAACAGGTGTGAGGTGGTATCTCATTGTGGTTTTGATTTGTATTTCCCTAACAGCTAATGAAGTTGAGCAACTTTTCATATGTCTGTTGGCCATTTGTATTTCTTCATGGGAGAAGTGTCTGTTTAGTTCTTCTACCCACTTTTTTTTTATTGGGTTGTTTGTTTTTTGTTGTTTAGTCATATTAGTTTTTTTGTATTTTAGATATTAGTCCCTTATCTGATGCATTATTTGTAAATATTTTCTCCCATTCAGTTGGCTGACTCTTTGCTTTCTTGATGATTTCTTTTGCTGTGCAGAAGCATTTTAGTTTGATATAGTCCCATTAATTTATTTTCGCTTTTACTGCCTTTGCCTTTGAGGTCAGGTTCATGAAGTCTTCCTTGAGCCCTAGGTCTATAAGTTTAGGACCTATGTTTTCTTCTCTAAAGTTTATTGTTTTGGGTCTTATATGAAGATCTTTCATCCATTTTGAGATAATTTTTGTATATGGTGAGAGTTCACAGCTGAGATTCATTCTTTTGCTTATGTTTTTCCAGCTTTTGTAGCACCAACTACTGAAGAAGTTTTTTCCCCTTTGCATATTTTTTGCTCCTTTATCAAGAATTATTTGTCCATAAAATTGTGAATTTATTTCTGGGTTTTCAGTTCTGTTCCATTGGTCTATGTTTCTGTTTTTCTGCCAATACCATGCTGTTTTGATTATTGATGCTTTATAATATAAATTGAAGTCAGGGAGTGTAATACCACCATCCTTATTCTTTTTATGTAGTATTGCTTTGGCCATTCGAGGTCTTTTATGGTTCCATATAAATTTGATAATTCTTTTTATGTATTTTGTGGAAGTATGATTGTGGGATTTAGATAGGCACTGCATTAAGTCAGTAGATTGCTTTGGGCAAAATGGCCATTTTAACAATGTTAAGTCTTCCTCTCCATGAACAGGGGATATTTTTCCATTTCTTAGTGTCTGCTTCAATTTCTTTCAAAAGTATGTTATAGTTTTCCATGTATAAATCTGTGACGTTCTTTGTTATGTTAATTCCCAGGTATTTCATTCTTTTTGTTGTGATAGGAAAAAAAATTGACTCCCTCATTTCTGTTTTGTTTTGTTTTTTTGCTTTTTGGTATGTGGGTAGCTCCCTGACTGGGAATGAGTTTTTTGTTTTGTTTTGTTTTGTTTTTTTGCTTTTTGGTATGCACTCCCTCATTTCTTTTTCTGAAGATTCGTTGTTTGTATATAGGAATGCTGTTGATTTTTGTACATTCATTTTGTATCCTGCGACTTTACTGTTTTCATTTATTGTTTCTAATAGTTTCCTGGTGGAATCTTTGGAATTTTCTATATAAAGGGTCATGTCATCTGCAAGTAGTCACAATTTGATCTCTTCTTTCCCAATTTGGATACCTTTTATTCCTTTCTCTTTCCTGATTGCTGTGGCTAAAACTTCCAGTAGTATATTGAATAGCAGTGGTGACAGGAGGCATCCCTGTCTTGTTTCCTGATTTTAAGAGAATAGGCTTCAGTTTTTCCCCATTCAGTATGATGTTAGCTGGGGGTTTGTCATATATGGCTTTTATTATGTTGAGATACTTTCCTTCTATACCTATTTTATTCAGTGTTTTTACCATAAATGGATGTTGTATTTTTGTCAAATGCTTTTCCGCATTAATTGATATGATCATGTGGTCTTTATCTTTGATTTTGTTTATGTGGTGTATCACATTGATTGATTTTCATATGCTGAGCCATCCTTGTGCTCCTGGGATGAATCCCACTTGATCATGATGTATAATCTTTTTGATGCGTTGTTGTATTCTATTTGCTAATATTTTCTTTAGGATTTTTACATCTGTGTTCATCAGAGATATTGGTCTATAGTTTTCTTTTTTTTGTGTTGTCTTTACCAGGCTTTGGTATTAGGGTGATGTTGGCCTCATAGAATGAGTTAGGAAGTATTGCTTCACCTTCAATGTTTTGGATGAATCTGAGAAGGATGGGTGTTAATCTTCTTTGAATACTTGGCAGAGCTCATTGGTGAGACCATCTGGTACAGGGCTTTTACCTCTAGGGAGACTGGATAGTCATTTCAATTTCTTTACTATTGATTGGTCTATTTAGATTATCCAGTTCTTCTTGGTTCAGTGTAGGTAGGCTATACGTTTTTAGAAACTTGTCCATTTCTTCTAGGTGATTATTCTTTTGTGTTTCTGTGGTATCAGTAGTAATTTCTCCCCTTTCATTTCTAATTTTGGATATTTGTGTCCTTTTCTTTCATTCTTTGATTAGTCTAGCCAGGGGTTTGTCAATTTTATTGACTTTTTCAAAGAATCAGCTCTTTGTAATATTAATTTTTTTTCTATTGTCCTTCTCTTCTCTAATTGATATAGGTCTGCTTTAATTTTTATTATTTCTTTTCTTCTGTGACTTCAGGTTTTGTTTGCTCTTCTTTCTCTAGTTCTTTAAGATGGGATGTTAAGTTGTTTACATGTGATTTTTCTTGCTTCTTAAGATAGGTGTGTAATAATATAAATTTCCCTCTTACTACTGCTTCTGCTGTGTCCCAATAATTCTGATATGTTGTATTTTCATGGTTATTAGTTTCTACATATTTTTAATCTCTTCTTTTATCCATTTTTTAAAAATAAGATGTTGTTTAATCTCCATGTATATGTGTTTTTTTCTGCTTCCTTTTACAGTTGATCTCCAATTTCAAAGCTTTGTGGTCTGAGAATATATTTGATATGATTTTGATCTTCTTGAATTTGCTGAGGCTACTTTTGTGTCCCGGCATATGGTCTAGCCTTAAGAATTTTCCATGTGCACTAGAAAAGAAGGAATAGTCTCTTTTTGCTGGATGAAGTGTTTTGTAAATGTCAATTGTATCCAATTGTTGCAATGTGTCATTTAGAGTGATATTTCTTTATTTATTTTCTGTTTGGATGATCTGTCCATGGCTGTTAAGGAAGTGTTTATGTTTCTCAGAATGATTGTGCTCTTGTCAGTTTCTACTTTCAGATCTGTTAGCAGTTGCTTTGTATATTTTGGTGCTTCCTGGTTGGGAACATATGTATTAGTGTCAAATCTTCTTGTTGTTCGTTGTATTGTGTGCCTTTTATCACTATGTAATGTCCATCTTTTTCTCTTGTTGTCTTTTTTAACCTAAAATTTATTTCATCAGATATCAGTATGGCAACTCCTGCTTTTCTATGGTTACCATTTGCTTGGAGTATTGTTTCTCATCCTTTCACTCCGAGTCTGTGTTTGTCCTTATGGCTGAGGTGTGTGTGTGTCTTGGAGACAGCATATGGATGGGTTTTATTTTTTAATCCAGTGTGTTACTCTGTGTCTTTTTATTGGTTAGTTTAGTCCATTAACATTTAGAATGATGACTGATATGTTGGGATTTCCTGTGGCCATTGCTTTTTTTGTTTGTTTGTTTGTTGTTGTTGTGGTGGTGGTGGTGGTGGTGTGTGGGGGGGTTTCTTTCTTTCTTGTTTCCTCAACTCTATTCCATTTGTCCTGATGTTTTGTTTCACATTGGAAAGCCTCCTTTAGCATTTCTTGAAGTGCCAGTCTTTTGCTGGCGAATTCCCCAGCTTCTGGGCATCTGAGAAGGTCTTTATTCCTCCTTCTTATCTGAAGGATAATTTTGCTGGATAATTTACTGTTGGCTGGAAGTTTCTCTCTTTTAAAGTTTTGAATATTTTATTTCACTCCCTCCTGGCTTATAGAGTTTCTGCTGAGAAGTCTGCTGCTAGCCTGATAGGTTTTCCTCTAAAAAGTTATAGATCTTTTTTCCCTGACTGCCTTGAGAATTGTCTCTTCATCTTTAGTTTTTTACTTCTTTAGTACCATGTGCTTGGAAAAGATCTGCTAGGGTCCAGGTATCTAGAGGACCCATTTTCTTCTTATATTTGAGTTTCCAGATCTTTCCATAGGTTTGGAAAATTCTTGTCTACTATTTGTTTATGTTCTCTGTAGAGTGGTCTGCTCCTTCTTCTAATCCTATCATGCTGATGTTTTATCTGATAAAGTCAGATAGTTCTTGAAGAGTTCTTTCAATCTTTTTGGTTCTATATTCCCTCTCTTCCTTTTTCTGAGATGTTTTCATGTTCTGATCTTCAATATCATTCATTCTTTCCTCCATCTGGTTGGCCCTGTTTCCTATGGCAGTTATTTCATTTCTCACTTCTTTTATTGTATTATTTGTCTCTCAAATTTTCATCTTGTTCTTCCTTATGTTTTGAATTTCTTTGTTAAATTGTTCCTTTTGTTCATGGGTTTCCTTTCTGAGATCCTTCATCTCAGCTATTATGTTTTGCCAATATGTTTTTATTTATTTCAGAGCCTTTAGAGCAGCTACTTTATAATCTCTGTCACTTAGTTCAAAAATTTCTAGGTCTATGGGATCCTTTTCTGGAGATTTTTTCATCTTCTTTCTAGCAGCTTTAAATCCTAAAGTACTCATATTGTGGCTATGTACTTCTTCTTTGGTATGAGAGCTTTATATTCAGCAGAGCTGAGAAGTTCTCTTTCTCTGATTAATACTTTTGTGGTGTTTTCCTGTAGAACAGATACTAGGTGGCACTGAGGGGGCAAGTTTTGGGAGAGAAAGGAAGTGTTTAAGCCTTATCTCTAGTTCCAGCCACATTTGGAGGCAGGGTGCATTGATCCGCAGTCCCTCCACTTCCTATAGTTCATTGGGGAGGCTGTAGGAGAGGGGAGAGGTCAACAAAATGCATGCTGTTGTGGCTCCACCTCCTGCCCTTTGCTGGGGAAGCTGGGGGAGGTGAAGAAGGCTGATAGGATGCAGGCCAAGGCTGCTCTCACTGGTTGGGGCAAACGCTATCAAATCTGCCTCTTTTTCCTCTCCAGTGCTTTACCCCGGATGTGTTCCAGTGATTAGTCTCCACAGCAGCTGCTTGGGCAGAGTCTGCAAGCACTCACCACGTGAGGGCACTGGGACTATGCACAGCGTGAGCCTAGAGATGCAGCCTATGCAAGAGTTCCCTGTGATGGCACCAGATGCATGCACTCTGTGGGAGGAAACCCGCAGGCCCCGTGAGATTGCCAGGTGCATGTGAGGGTGCTGAGCTAGTGCCCTGAGTGTGGAAGTTGCATGGGCTGAATCTGCAAGTCCTGCAAGATTGCTAGGTGTGAGCAAGGGTGGTGGATACATGCACACCACAGGCCGGGCCTTAAGAGAGCGCTGAGCAAGGGCGCCAGATGCGCCATGGGTCTAAAGCCATGGGCCTGATGTCATGACTGTGTGAGGGCAGCTGGTGCGCCTCCACCATGGGCTGGGAACCACGGCCCTGCAGAGGAGCTGTGTGCATGCATGTTGTGGGCTGCGAGGATGTTGGGAGCTGAGGTGCTATATCCGGGGCTTTATTTTGGCCTGCGGCTGTTTAGAGTCCTCAGCTGTTTAGAGTCCTCATTCAGCTTTTTTGCTACTTAAGAGTTTCAGAGGCTGGCTCCCAAGCTTTGTTCCTAACATGCTCCTTTAAGGTCCAGCTCCCTCACAGTCTCCCAGCGTTCCACTTCTCTGGCTTTCACTCTTATCATCTCTGGCCTCCTCCCTACTGTGTATTGTATTGCTTTCCAATTTCTTTCTAGTTCCTTTAGTTAGCAGCAATGAGGTCCCATCATGATCTGTCTCTGCTCCCTCTGTTCTCTCCCGCTCAACTCCCTTCTCTCTAAACTTCAGGCGTTTTCTTGCTATGCATGGATTTCTCAGTTGTCACTGTGTCACTCAGGATTCCCTTTCTTGGCTCCTGGATGGCCATTTAATTGTGTTTTCTAGGAGAGGCTTTAGGGGCCTCCTCCCCAATCGCCATCTTGCCTCTCCTAAAAATGTGTCTCAAGGACTACTGAAGAATATAGAGAACTATAGCCAAACTCTCCTAGTCATAAAGGCAGAATGGCTATGACCGAGTTCCTGGCTTTTCTTAGTTCTTTCCCAGGGAAATCTGTTGATATCTGTTTTATCCAACATTCACCGATTGCCTTTTTGAGCCTGTGCTAAGTCCTGAGAATGCTGTAGTGATTCAACGCAGGCCTTGTGGTACCATGTCTAAGTAAGATCAGTGAAACATCCTTCTTCGTATTAAAATAAAAGAGATTTAATTTTTCCTACTTCTCTACTGATACTCCTGAAGAAATGGTACTGATCATTGCTATTATAGCTATTATATAAGGTATCCTGTCTCTATGTTTAAAAAAAATATATATGTGGAATTTCAGATTAAAATGTAGGAGCTGGTATTTGCTCCCTAAGGTTAAAGGATGTATTCATGTTCTTTAACATTTGAACTTGACAAAGTGAAAGCAGTATGCTATTTAAGAAATAATATAGGCTTCTGAATAAAACTGCAAAGGATGATAAATTTAGAGGACAAAAGTGGATTCTATAACTAGACAGTCAATTAAGCTGGCAAAGTAGGTAACCTAAAAATGTAGGAAATTGAGTCCTTGAATTTCAGAGCTAGGAGCCTCTTCAAAGTTAATTACTCTATTTTAATCTCTTCCTTTTATGGATGATGAAACTGATATCCAGAAAGTTTATGTATGTTGGCTAAGGTCATCCAGCTGGTAAGTGTGAGCCCCAAGATTTTAAGTGAAATCTGTTCCCTCTACCACAGGTAACTTTTAAGTAGATAACTCAGCATTATAGTGACATACACATATAATCATACATCATAAGGCTTGAATTTTGATGTGATAGGAGAAGGCTTAACACAATATGTGTGCAGAAAGTTAGATGCATGAAAAAAGCTATCCTGATTGAAAATCTTGTCCAAAACATCTAAGAGAAAGAAGTAGTTTCTCCTACATATATCCAAGATTGGTTCCTAGGAAAGCACAGAGACCATGTATAGAGTGAGGAGGATGAGTTTTAGAGTTCCTGACCTATTAACTAATGGAGCAATAACACCTTGTTTAAGATTATTGGATTCCTAATGTTCTTTAGAGGGTCCAGTTTTTTAATTTTTAAAAATTCTTACATCTTCTCCCTAAAACTTTAAGTCTAATAATTGAAACAAATGTCTAACAATGACATGAAATATATAAATATGTGTACCAGTGAAATATTATTATTTTAATTTTAGATTATTCTGTGAAAAGATCTAGAAAGCACTGTTAGATACAATGCTGGTATGGGATCTGAGATATAGGGAGATAACTATCACTATTAGGGACTCCTATATATTATGCACTACTCTTCTTTGGTCATTATATTTCTAAATATAGTGTTCTAAAAGGACATTTAATAATATAAAAGGGAAATAAAAATCAGGCAAAATTTAAATTTATGTTAATTAATTATTCTTAAATCACATACCCTGGAGTAAGCCCAAGGGCTATAAAAGGTAAAACCGGATTCTGTACCCTTGGTCAGGCATGTTAAGAGTAACATGTTTAACTCACTTTTTTTCTTAGTTACAGATAAGGTCATGGAAACCACTTCAAATATTCCTCAGAACTTTGTAGATGTTATTGATGATCAAAGCTGTCATGAGGGGAAGATAATATAAAGAAGAGAGGTCCTATTCCTGTTCGATTTCTTCATAAGGAAGAATTGTGTAGATGTATAAGAGGGAATGTGTATTTCTGTGGCACAGTAGAACACAAGCAATTTTCTCCAGCTGGAGCAACATGAATTGACAAAATGTTTGTTCTAGAACTCTGATTTTAGATTTCAGGAGTCATATCTTCAACATCGTATGCTATGGGCCTTGTTGCTATGTGTGAAAAACATAAAACATGGAAGTTGGAATATGTTTAAAAGATGATATTACCTTGCCTGTTTGTTTTACAGTATAGAAAACTGAGGCACAGTAACACATCATACGCCAGGCCACATAGCTTGTTACCTGCTGTATCTAAGTTAAATTCAGTTAAGTACTGTGGCCAGCTGAATAATGGTCCCCAAAAAATATCCATGTCATATTTCCCAGGTCCTGGGAATATTTTACCTTATGTTGTAAAAGGGACTTTGCAGAAATGATTATGTTAAAGATGTTGAGATGGAGAGATTATCCTCAATTATCCAGGTAAATCTGATGTAATTATAAGGGGAAGGAAGGAGAATCAGAATTAGTAGCAGGAAATGTGGCAATGAAAGTGAGACTAGTGATTTAAGGAAGAAGGAACCATGAACCAAGGATTGAAGACCAGTTTCAGAAATTGAAAAAAAGGCAAAGAAATGGATTCTATTCAAAAGCTTTAAGAATGAATGCATCCCTGACAACACCTTGAGTTTAGATTTCTGATCTTCAGAACTATAAAAGAATAAATTTTCATTGTTTTAATCCACTAAGTTTGTGGCAATAGAAAACTAATACAGAGGTTTTTTTCTAAAACATCAGACTACTATCATGCTCTGTCCATGCCGTACATGTTTTTGAACTTCTTATTGTCTTCCCAGATATTCAGATATCCTTAAAGATAGACACAGTATGCTGTTCACCTCTTTATATTCCTACCTTAAGAGTTTAATAAAACCATAGATGTTGCATAAATGAGCAAATAAATGATGCTGACCTTTATCAAAATACATCTAAACTCCACTCATCAGATGAATTTGCTAGTCACTCAACAACTATTTCATGGAGAGCTTTCTAGGTATGAGGCATTGTGATAAGTACACACAACAAAAGAAAACTTCAGCAGCATATCTTTTTCTGAACATTTTAGTTCCTAAAATTTTATTACAAGATTATAAGCTTGACCTCAGCTCAAACCAAAGGAGCATATTAATATTTTATTAACTGCTATTAGATCATGATTTAAGTCCCAAGAGAACAAAATGAAATGCAAGTGGGACAGTTATGCAAAGGAAATCCATTTCATATCTTGACTGCCAAAATCACATACACCTTTTCCCTTTAAATACAATTTTAAGAATGTTCCTGCCAAACTTAATAAAACTATGCCAAATAAAACTGAAACTTTCTTCCTTCTTAGAAGGAAATAACCCAAATCATGTCCATTTTTTCATTTAGGCCTAAATTCATTATTTCTGGGTAATATGCTTAGGCATGAATGTTGCTCTTCATGACACTGAATCTAAATGTAATGAAATTTTAATGCTCCATACATGAGTAAAATACAAAGGTAAAGCAAAAAGAAGAAATCTGCAGTTAAAATTCTGACTACCGGTGGAAGAAGCTAAAGAATCATAATGGTAGGCAAGGATAAAAAAGAATGCCTTGATCTTGTTGTGGTATAGATTTCCTAGTCTGTTTGACTGTACCTGGCTTCTCTAATTGAGAAAAGATTGTTATCTTTGAAAGAAGTATAGGGGAAAAAAATTTTTTTTCCCTAGGGTCTTTCACTGGTATACTAATCAATACTTCTGGCCATTGGTGGCCTGGGAATTGTTGCCCACTTTTAAAATCACAAGTCACTTCTTGTTACTTACTTAAAAAGTAAATGAATCTGATTTCAGGGGATTATAAGCAAATATTACATTGACTCATGGTCTTTGGAATTGACTCAGACTTTATACTGAGTTTGATCTCCCAGCATCCTAAAGCTTTACATGCCTGAAATCCAATCTTACTTAGATGCAATGAGAATTTGCTGGTTCAAATAACTACAAAATCCAGAGCAAAGCTGGTTTCCTGTTGGTCTGGTTCTAAGAACTCAAAAAAATCACTTCCTCTTCCTCTCTCTATCCCAGACTACTTTTCACCATCTCATTTTTTTAAATTTAATTTTATCTGTATATCGTTTTTTCAATGTGGCAAGAAAGTTGGCTATTAATACATTGTAGTCTCCCCTTCTCAAGTCTCATCAATCACAGGAAAGAATTTCTTATTTTTCTAAACCTTTGTATATAAAACTGAGAAAGATCTCTTGTTAAGCCTATCTGATTCTTGTGTTTACCCCTGAGAGTAGGGCTGTCAGAGTATTATAATTTAAATTTACTTCTTCAAAAGAAATTGGAAGCAACCAAAGTGCCCTTCGATAGATGATTGGATAAAGAAGCTGTGGTACATATACACAGTGAAATATTACTCAGCTATAAGGAAAGATGAAATGTTGTCATTTGCAACAAAATGGATGAACCTTGAAAACATAGTGCTAAGTGAAATAAGACAGACAGAAAAACCAAGAACCACATGAATTCAATCATATGTGGAATATAAAATTGAAAGCAACAAAGAAAAAAATAAACAATCAAACAAACTCATGGACACAGTGAATAGTTTAGTGGTTACTTGGGACTTAAGTGAGAAGGGATGGAAGGAGAGAGAATGGGTGAAAGAAGAGGGATGGTGAGCCAAATATAAGGTGATGGAAAGAGAACTGACATTGGGTGGTGAACATATAATGCAACACATAGACGATTTACTGTAGAATTGTACACCTGGAACCTATGTAATTCTTGTTAACCAATGTCACCCTAGTAAGTCTAACAATAAAGAAAATAAAAGAAATTGATGTGTTGAGAGAGGGACAGAGAGAGAGAAGAAAGAGCAGAAGAAGGCAGAGAGAGACCGAGAATATAATCTCTTTTTCAAATGTTGCCTGTAACAGAAATGTTAAAGCATGCTGATACAAAGCTACTTCACGCATTCATGACCTTGTACATATAGGCAGGATGCTCCCAAAGGAATTCTGGTTGAAGTGGTTCATTGAGTTGCTCCATGGTAGGTTGCATTTTACAAATTTTAGTTCCATCAATTGACTATAGTCTCAGCATATGAAATCATGTGCAGAAAGTTAAAGTCTCAGTCTCTGTATTTGGACTCTATCTTCCTTGTCTGTCCCAGGTGTCTCCTACAACCACATTTGGGAAGTACTACTGCAGAGTGTTTAAGAGCACAAACTCTGGAGCTCAACTAATAGGACTCAAGTTCCTATTTCATCATTTATCAGTTTAATAACCTTGAACAAGTTACATAAACACCCTAGAATGGATTTAATACTAACATCAATGTCTTAAATTTGAAGATTGTCTACAGTAACATATGTAAGGCTCATGTTAGTACTTAGCCTATGGATATAATTGACAAACACATACTGTAAATAATATTCTATTTTAGATTTTTTGCACATAATTTGTTGTCAAAAATAATATTTTGGGAGTTCTCTGGTGGTGTAGTGGCTTAAGGCTTCGGCACTGGTGCTGTCAACGCTGTGGCCTGGGTTCGATTCCCAGCCGGGGAACTACCCACATACACGCCCCCCCACCCCCGGCAAATTAAAAAAAAAATTTCAAAACATACCTAAACTCTAGGCACAACTATCACAATGTACTGTAGGATAAAAAAAATCAGTAAGTGTATATAAAAAGCAAGTTTTGGGACAGGCCCTTATACATTGAAGGTAGTGTAACAAAACATTTGTTATAGTAAATAGAGACAGCTTCTAAAATCTAACAAGGTGATATAAGTTAAAATTCCCAGGAAGTGTTTTGTTTGTATTGAATATCTGATGAATAGAATATAAACTTGAGTTTCTTTCCTTAAGCACTCTTACCTGAAGTAACTCACAAACACAGGGCATGTTGAGTTACAGACCTTTTGGCCTGGGGACACTTAATAAGATGTATTCAGGCATATAGATTAGTATTCCAACTAGACAACAGCTGCTCCAGAATTTGCTTAATTGACTATATAATTAGATATTTTATATATATATTTTTGATTCTATCAATTACTTTCAAAGTTAGCCTTATGTTGCAATGGTAATTTTTAAAAATTACATTGTGTCTTATATATATATTTCTCAAGTATTTATGATAAGTAAGAAATATTTATTAAAAATTTGACCTTATTTCTACACATTGAAATTTTGTTTCCTATTCATAGTGCTCTTAAGCAAATCAATCAGATAATTTAAATAAAACATTATAGCATCATATATCATTAATAGGCTATTAGTAAGTTATTTCATTAACAAATTTTTGTTAAAAGCAATAAGAATTATGTATTATTTCCTAGTCACAATAGTGCTTCTTACTGTAGCCCTTCAGAAAATGTTTATGTGTGTTAGTTTTCAAAAGTGAAAAATATTGACAAAAAATTGCTTTTTATTTAAGATGGCCTTCTAAAAGTGACTCAGTTCACTTAAGGGATGCATCTTGTGAAGTTCTTGAGAGTAGTCAGTTTGAAACCTTAATTTATTTCTGATTTCAAAACAGAAATAGAGAAAAAGAGTTCCCATTTTGGCAAATGATTTAAACTTAATTATATATAGCTACCTTAGTGGACTTCTACTTTATTTTCTAATCAATATTCTTCCATTTAGAAAACTGTCCCTCCTCTATGTATTCGGACTAACAAACACAAGACTATCTTGTCCTTACCAATTCCCTACCCTACTCCACCAAATTGTGGCACATGAATCACAGTGGTTTAAATTATCCTCATTCTCTGGAGAGAGAGATTGTTCCACGATGGGTATGTGATCCATGTGGGAATAAAGTCTCTTTATAGTGATTTATATAGATTCTGGGGGATTGGGTCTCTCAATAAGATTTAGGTTTTTAACCTAGGCAAGCTTCGAACTTTCAGAAGCTGTTGTCGCTACACACCTGAGAATGAAGTCAACGTGAAGGGAAACAGCTTTGTGATAAGTAGGTAGGTAGACAGAGAGATAGGAGGGAATGAGGGAGTATGAAAGAAAGGCAAGAAGGAAGGAAGGGAGCAAGACAGATGGAAACTTAACTAATTTGTACCATTTCTTGATCCTTTAAAGCAGATACCCTCAGATAACAGAGGATAACAAACAACAGATAACAAAGCAGATAACTGAAATATCCAGTAATATGAGCTAATTTACCTTATTTTGATTGAAACTTTCTCACTTCAGACAGGAATAATTCTAATATACTATTTACTGAAAGCTGTTTCATGTCTGTGAGTCACATCTCTCTTCCACGAATCAGTTTCTCAGTGACATTAGATACTACACCAAATGTGTGTCTACAACTCTAATAGTTTTCATCTTCTAAGATATAAACAAAGTGATTCTGATTCTAATTCTACTCACATATAGTCACTGAGAAGGTAAGAATGGGTCAGGATCAGCTTGTATTTCTTAAAATTAGATTTTATTGTTCCATTTATCCTTATAAAACAGATGATACTCAAAATAATCTTATTTGATTTGCTGTAGCAACCATAGATCTTGCCTTAGCTCAAGGAATATGATTTGTGTATGTGTGTATGTGTCTCTGTGTATATATATGTGTATGTATATATATATGTGTGCGTGCATGTGTGTGTGTGTGTGTGTGTGTGTGTGTGTGTGTATGTATAATTGTATAGGTCTTGTTGGAAAGAAAGTATAAGAAATAGTTATTGATTGCTTTCACATTCAAAATACAGCCAGATACTATCATATAGCAAGTTTGTCAAGGGCAGTGCCTCTGAAATTTCAATATGCATACTTATAAATTCTGATTTACTATATCTGGAGTAGGGCCTAAGTGTCTACCTTTCTAATAAGTTCCCTAATGATGGCAACACTGCTCATCATTGGTCTACATTTTGAACAATAATGTTCTAGGAAACTGCATCCACCTAGGGTTTGTGTACTAGAGATAAAGTCTCTGGTCAAGTTCTGTAGAGCAGCAGATCCAAGAGTGATGGGTCTGATGGTATCAATAAGTTGAAATATTCATAAATATTTAAGATTTATAGGTATTAACTATCAAGAGTAGTAATATAATTAGTTGTTGATAGAGCCTAGGTCCTATCAAAAAGAAAAAACAGCACTTTGTGAAGAATAAATTTTGTGTCATTTCTCTGGCTGACAGAAATCATAAAACTAATCAATGATTTTGGTGAGAAAATAGTCAGACAATTAAAAATTAATACCAGGAGAAAATAGGGCTGAGTTACCCCTGAATATTGTCATTATGACTGTGAGCAAATTATTTTAGGAAGGAATTTATAGTAACTATCCAAATTTCCATATTTTGATGGACACTTGGAAATGCTGAAAAGCTTTTATATGTAAATGATGAGGATGCCTGCATTAATGGAAAGCAACACATCCATTATCACTAATCAGTACTGTTTAATATTAAAATGTGCACTTTCAATATTTTTTATATTAAAAATCTTCGATAAAGAGCAACCTTTCCTTAATGGAAGTTCCAAGAAATGGAAATCTCATTCTTTGTTGTCTCATCAATTTACTTTCAGCCTATTTTTTTTTTTTGCAAATATCTCTTGTGTAATTTTTTTTTGGCAAAAATGTATCTCATTGCTATTTGCATAAAATCTTATACATACTCGATCTTTACATTTACATTAGAATGATAAAGAAAATGTAATAAAAGATTGTTGAACTGAATTAGAACACACACATATTTTATCTGTCTGTACACATATATTGGCTGAATGTTCCATTTTGGTTATTAATATTTATCTTAGTCAAATCTCTGAATTAACTACATTAATTACTAAATATAAAATACTGTATCTTTTTCAAACAAAAGCTTAATAATTAGACTTTACAAGCATAATAAAAAAGGTATGTTTCTGATAAATAAAATATTGAGACCAATGTATGTTGCATGGTTGTTGTGAGAAGTAACAAGTATATAAATAAATATATATAAATATTAATAATTGTCTTAGAACTGTCTATCCTCTAATTTGAAGGGTTGCTTATTTTTTATTTTTAAATAATAGTATTATTTTACTATTTATTTTTTTCAAATATAAGTATTTTACTTGGTCATATTAAAGAGTGAATGAATCAAAATACATAGTATGAGACTAAAGAATTTGTACTTAGTAGTGTTACATAGTTTTCCCAGCTTCTCTTTGAAGAAAGAAGTATACTAATATAAATGAATTGTTTTTATATGGAATTATGTAATTTAATGTATCCATTCCAACTTTTAGGTAATTAGGAAACCTGGAGAATTTTTTTAAAAATTCCATTATCTCCAGGATTTTATTGACTAATCACTCAATGATAAGACCTGTAAGTCATATTTATTCTTTAATTATCAATATAAATTATTTATTAGCCAGTGTGGGTGACACTGAGTCCTCAAAATAGCCTTCCCTAAGAAGCCAGAGTAAATTCCTTATTGAAAATAATGGAAATGACTGAACATTGCTATCCCAGTGTATTTTACCAGTTCTCATGCTCAAGAAATTTAATCCCAAATAGACGTGAATAATGACAGAGGTTAATACTTTGTTTTTTTCTCTCCAGAGTATACATGTGATCTCAGAAAGCAAATAATCATGGAAGTGTTGGACTGAGTTTCTTTAATACCAGTTTACCACATTAAAACTGTTATCCATGGAATGTTGAACAAGGTGCTTGTTAATAATAGTGTTTCTTTAGATTACTCATAACTTTCTATTTCCTAGTGATCTAAAAAACACAACCAAATGTGTTGGCAATTGAACTTCTATTTATTTCTTAGATTTTTCAAAATGGCTTCCTTCACTAGCTAGCCTCAGGGTGCAACTGTAAGAAGTAAAGAATACAATAAATTAAAATGCTCAAAAAAAAAAAAACAAAACAGCTTAGAGCAATATTAAAACAGCATGACAAGAGTTATAAAAATAGTGAATATCCATTACATCTTGCTGCATCACTGCATATGACAATCCGGGAACATTCTTTTGCATGAGTTTGTATAAAGTCAGCATACAGAGAATTTACCAATTTCTAGCAGGCACTCAATAAGTACATGTTGGGTTAATGAATAAATATGTAAATAAATGCTTAACTATTCAAGTACAAGAATGGGAGAGGAAAAGTTTTATGTAGTGTATTAGATGCTCTAAGGAAATTGAAACCCCAGTTGTTAATGGGACTGAAATATTGATTTGTATCAATAAATATTTTATGTTAGTTAAATTTTAATACATTAAGAATATATACTAATTTCATTACTGATTAAAATATTTTATGATATATTTTAAGAGAAAAATAATAGCATGAACAATGATCTTTTTGTAGCATTTTACAGTCTTAATCACATTGGTCTTAGATATGAGTAAGAAAAAAACAATATTAGTAAAAAAGTCACAAAATATTTTGATTAAATACAAGAATAAAATATGTCATAAAAGAGAAAGAATAAAAAGCACAGATTAATTTTATGTATGCCAATTTTAACTGAGTAACCCATTTAAAATGTCTATATTTTAGACAATAAATGTAATATATTGAAAATTAAAACATACATGATAGATTATTTTGAATCTAGAGAATGACCCATCAATCCCTTCACATAAGTGTGGTGCACTTTTTCCAAATTTGTGCTCAAATTCTCTTCCATACTTTGTATGTATTATAATACTTGCACTTTCCTTTGAAATGCTCACCTACCAGCACACCAAAAATTATTTTTCCATTGTCTAGTTCCTAGACTACAAACTTGATGAGCTCAGGTTCATTACTTTTTTATTCACCACTGTATGGCATGAATTTAAAATGTCCTCAGCATATTTGGGTTCAACAGAAATTGGTTATATAAATATTTACCTTGTCATGGGGCTCAGAGATCCCAGCACCCCTGCATCCCCTGCGTTTCACAGTGCAATCATCTCCTAGAAAACTCCCTTTTCTCACTGCAAGATCCCAAGAACGTCCAGAGAGAATCACCAAGATGGGGGAAGAGGAATGAGAACTTGAAGAAGTTACAGAGCAAAGTGGTAGGTTCAAAAATTAGAAAATTTTTGGATTTAAAACCCATTGATAGGAAAGATACGATTTCTTTTTCCTGAAGCCAGTTAAAAATAGATAACCAAAGGAAGGAAAAGAGAAACAAAAAGTTGTCAAGAATGTGACAGAAAAAAATCAGATTCATTCGGAAAAACTGTCTGGGTCATTGAGAAATACATTAATAATTTACTTTATTTAAAAGAGCCATTAGAAAGCTGATGTGAGTCCATCACTGGTACCTTTATCTTAGAATGTTGTTATGGTTGTCTCAGATACTTGGAAGGTCTCCCTTGGCACAGTGGCAGAATCAGCATTGGATATTTTTGAGAAGTGATAGGTCCCCAGAACTATAGAAGTATGTAAGTGATGGCATTTAGAGACTAAAGTATAAGGGTGTAAGTCCTCAGTTTGTGTCACAAAAGTATCATAATCCACTTTACCAAATTCGACGAAGGCATATTCCTAATAAAGGGATTAAAATACTTACTGTAGATGTTCTATAAGCTGACTAATTCTTGGCTTGAATATATCAGTTCTCTAAGTATAAAATAATCTGGTCTTCTCTGACCTAGCACACAGTCTAATTCATATTTGCTTTGGTGAAACTTAAGACCTCCTAATTCAATACGGGGCCCTTTAATTCAATTTGTGGGTTTGGACTACTGCAAAGAGGAAAGAATCGTGAGCTTTGAATACCCTATGTTAAGAAGAGCAACTTTCGGTAGTCGGAGCTCTTGTAAGGGAGCTTTTACAGTTCTCTCACTGAAACCTCGATTTTATATGACTTAATTAGGTTATATTTTATATCTGAAATTAGCAGGGGAAAAAGAATTTTGGTTTTCAATATTCTATCATGGATAACGCAATGTTAACACAAAAACTGTTGGAACAGTTTGTACTTTTCAACATTTAACATTATACTGTATTTTTTGAAATGTGACCATGCCAAAAAAAAAAATGACTGAATAAAGCAAACTGAGTAATATGTAAAGCAACTGAACTAGATTATATGTTTGAAAATGTATTATAAAAATGTTTAAAATAGTTACTTGCAATTTCTATTCACTCTATAAAGAATACTTTCGTTTTCATGTATTCATGAGTAGAAACACAAATCTTGACATATCTTGGTGTTCACACTTCAGAAAAACAGAGAAACACACTTGAGCTCTTTTTATTCTTCCATTAGTCTCATTTTCACTTCCCTAAAGTACCTTTCGAAATGTTACCTGTGGATTTATAAAGTGGTAAACATTCATCCATAAAAGGTTGAATTTAAAAGGCTGTTTTAGCAGATGCTAGCAATGCCCTATCATAACTGTCAGCACTCACTTGCTAGTATATGTCAAATGCTTCTTTCTTTTATCGTTTGTGACTCTCTACCTGTGTGATTTCTCTGTGTACAAGAGCATACTCTGCTTATTCGTGGATCAGACTGGGACTGTTGAAAGGCAGAATGTATGGATTCCTCATTATTTGAGCAGCCCTCAAACAATGAATCAAAATTTTTAAATCAATACACGATCTTCCTTAACTATTTCACTGCATTAGTTGACTTTAAGTATTTTTTTCAAAATGTGCCCAAAAGCCACAAAAAATAAAAAGTTGATATTTTGACTATTTTATTCATTTGATAATAGCATTTTGAGCTGCTGCTTTGTATATAAATAACACTATTTCTATTTTAAATTTTTGTTACATGGTAATAAATTTACCATTATATTGAATTTTAGCAAAAAATACTCAAAACATACTAACTGGCATTGATTAGATTTAAGCATAGATAAATTAAAACCTAATGACATTGATGACATAAAAAATTAACTCCAAAATGTTATACAATATGGCATATAAAACATATTTTTTGTCGATAGTGCAAGCCACAGGAAAACATATTTAAAAATCTTGTAAATGAAGAAAAGTTTTTTTGAGCTTGTGGAGTGAACTCGAATACCACAGTCAGTGAATGGAAATGTTCATTTGGATATATCTAAACATCTCAGTAAAAGAGTTAATCCTTGAATGAGAATACTCTGAAGAAAGATCTAGTTGTCTTCCCCAAATTTCCCTCATTATTGCATCTCAGTTGCTCATTTGCTTAATAATTCTTTATAGGCTTTCTTTCCCTGTCTTACTACCCCAAACCCCTCCTGCTGTTTCCTGGAATCAATTCTCTACTAAACATTTTGTGCTTGCTCACATCCATATTTGAAAGTTTCTTTCTAGGGAAGAGAACCCACAGCTCTTATGAAAATGTGATCATCTTTAAAAGTAAAGAACCTAGTGATCCTAGAGAAGGGAACTGTGGAATAGAAATAACCACAATTTGGAAACGGCCAGATTCAACTACAGTACAAAGGAAAGAGCAGGGAAAGAAAATGGAAGAGAAGACAATAAACCTATGAAGAGCAAAAAGTGCTGGAGAGACAAACAAAAATGAAAGCAAAGAGAATGATATATTAGATTTAAAAACAAGAGAGAATAAAAAACAAGAGAAAATTTAAAAAATGGTTGGTCACTAACTCTTTTCACCTGTTATTTTCTTAGAATGTCATCTTGATAAACAAACTGGGTGATCCAGCTACTAGAGTTCCCGAGAGGCTGGGAGAAAAGGTAAGAATAGTTTATGCTTATGGCAGTTTTGGGGGAACCTAAGAACAAGCATATACTTGTTTAGGCATCAAACCAGAAATATGTGTTTAATGGGTATGTTAAAGAAAGAAGTAGTACTGAAGAGTCAGTGATCAGAGAACCAAGGAAGATGAGTGTAAATATATGAAATCACCATGAGGGCAAGAAGAGAATTAGCCTAAACGAACTCTAGAGGAGCTGCCAGTGAGCTGCAGGTGGCTTTATTCTTGTGAAAAAGAACTGTGTTTCTCATTTCTCCAAGACATTGGACATTTATTTTTCTTACTTTTAGGTAAATAGATAAGAATACAATTGTAGCATTTTAGGATAAGTAGATGTTTTTCTTTACAAAACACTATCAATGGGTTTTCAAATGGTTCTACCATTTTCCAATCCAACCACCAATATCTGAGAGTTCCAGTTGCTCCACATTTGTACTAACATTTATTGTTGTCAGTCTTTTCATTTAAGCTATAGTAGTAAGCTTAAAGTGATATTTTGCAGTATAAATATTAAAGATAACATTTGCATGTTAGACATGTTTTTATGTGTTTATGAGCTACTTACATATCTTTATTTATGAAGTATTTACTCAAAATTTTCCTTCGTCCTTACTGTTTTCCTCTTCCCTTTGGCAAGAAGATATAAGTTCTGTGATAATAAGGCAAATCCTTTTCACTATGTACAGAAATGCTATTTTCAAAGGTAATCACATGTACAAAAAAGTGAGTTTTTCACTTAAGTTGTTATGAAACAACTTTCAATGCAAATTAGGTTTTTGCAAATGCGAATGTTTTTAAAGTTTTTAAAGATGGTGTAATGTATGTATTACTACTAACAGAGAAATAAATTCTTGCATAATTTCTAGATCCTGGAGGGCCTGATCCAAATAGTAGCTTTCATTTCTCAAATCTTACAGGATAAACAAGTCTTAATTGTTAGTACTTACCTATTTTTCAAATTTAACAGATAGTTCCATTATCCACACTCAAGTGTCCAAAGGTCTCTTAATACGTGTTGTTTCTTATTTTCTTTAATAAACAGCAAAAACAAACTACTCTTTACCATACTATCAACATAAAAAAATACTGTAGCTATTTTATTTTAATTATATTGTTCCTAAACATCAAATATTGTTAAAATATTAGGATAAAAGCTGTTACATACAGTAATTTTAAATTTAGTGTCAGCTTTATACATAGGTTATAGTTTTATAACAGCTTTCCAAAAATATACTGGAATATAAAGATTTCATAAGTCTCATCACATTCTAATCAACACTGAATTGTAGAAAGATCAAGTCTAAAATCATATTATTTTACAAGTCACTTGGACCCAAAGGATTCTGTAGCACCATGTTGATCAAATATTTGACATATTCAGTAGATTCTCAGTTAACTGACACCCATGGGGATTGGTAGATGTTGGATAAATGTAAGTAGACTCTCTATTAACTGGAATTTAAGCAACTGTAAACAAATTTTGCTGGTGGCTTGAGCATGCCAGTTAATGGAAAGTCTACTGTATTTTTAAAAGATTAGTAACTATAAAATTATCTTGATGTTTAAGTAACAATTTAACATCAATGAAATGTATTACCTAATGGTATTTTGGTTAAATGAGTCACTTCAAGCCAAAATCAAGCCTTAGGCCTATAGAATAATTCATAACACAAAATTATAAAAGATGCATGTTTTACAAATGAGCATTACAGAAAAAATGATATCAAAATACTTTGAATGTAAACTGGAAGTTAACTTTACATTAAAAAGAAATTAATGTTAAAGTTCTTAAAGCATATGTTCCATCTTTTAGAAATTCATGATTAAGACTGTAATGGAACTTCTTTGTAAATCACTATGACGTTTTTATTTCAAAATATTTGCATTGCACATTAACAAAATTCTTGGCTCTTTCTTCCTCTGACACTATCAAACTATCTGCATAGTACATATTCTCTTATGTCATAGTCTAATACACGATAGTTTTTAAATTATTCACGTAAGAAATGCTTCTTAAGAAGTAGATGGGATTAGAAGCCAAGAGACAGTGAGTGTTGACTCTTCTCATATGTAACTGGTATGAAAATGATGAAGAAATTGTTTAACCACTGAACAGAGAGGGGAAAAAATGTTTTGGCTTGAATATCAACTTTCCTTAATTGATAGTAGCTGATTGGAGTACCATATTGAGAAAGACTGGAAGTTCTGCCTAGGCTCAGAAGGAAAGAATGACATGATTTCTTCACAATGGCTGTTACAAGCATGGGAAGTAGGAGTGCCACATGTGTGCTGGCCATGTTTTATAATCCTTATACTGAGATTCTTTCATTCATTGTTATTGAAAATGATGCAAAAATCATGGTCTTTTTTATGGTTATAGGAGAAAAAAATTAAAATGGCACAAATATTATGGTTTTTTAATCATAATATCTCATTCTTTTTAACAATTGTTTTAAACATTTGACAAATTAGCTGAGTGATCATTGATTTGCTAAACTGTTGAAATAGATGCTCTGTTTAGATAAGAAACTCATCAAAAGTATGGAGTATATAAATTTCTAATGAAAATACCAGCTCAAAAAAGATATGGGCACTTCCCCCCAACTTGTTCATTGGATCATTATTTACAATAGCCAAAATATGGAAACAGCCTAAGTGTCTATCTATGGATGAATGGATAAAGAAAATGTGTGTGTATATGTGTATGTAGGTATGTATATGTGTGTGTATCTATATCTATATATAGGAATATTATTCCACCATAGAAAAAGACTGAAATCTTCCTTTTGTAATAATATAAATGGACCTTGAGGGCTTATGCTAAGTGAAACAAATTAGACAGAGAATGATAAATACCGTATGGTTGGTCTCATTTAGATTGGAGGAAGCCAGAGACAGGGGAAAGGGGATTGTGGAGTGGGCAACATGGGTGAAGGGGGTCAAAAGTTACTAACTTTCAGTTATAAAATGATTAAGTCATGGGGATGTAATACACAGAAAAAGTAGAGACTGTCTTCAAGCTCTTGCCTGAAAGCCACACACCTCTCTTTGCCCTTGTATGGCCCCAGCTCCCCCTGAGTCATCATCCTTCTGCCAGAGCCCAGGGTGAGTGCCTGTGAGCAAGTCTTTATGGTCCCTTTGAAAGGACATCTGGGTTTCCCACAACCTTCAATCCCATCTGGATGGTCATAATCCCCACTCTTTTTCACAGCCAGACATTGCGGGGGTCCTCTTCCCAGCACTAGTACTCTGGGCTGGGGACCCTAGTGTAGGGTTGGTGTCCCTCGCTTTTCTGTGGGGAACCTCCATAGCTGAGTTAACCCTCCTGATTCTCAACCATCACATGTAGATTTGGGCTAGCCTGTTTTGCATCTTTGCTGCTCCTACCAGTTTCAACATGGCTTCTTTGTATCCTTAGTTATAAAATTTCTGTTCAGTTGGACTTCAGATGGTTCTTCAGGTTGGTTGTTCTATAATTTAGTTGTAATTTTAATGTGTTCCTGGAATGAAGCAGACACAGTGTTTATCTATTCCACCATGTTGGATCTCTTCTGATGCCTTTTTGAATAACCTAAGAGGTTTGGCTTGTTTGTTTTTTGTTTGTATTTTGATAAAATAGTATGTTTCCTAGAGCTTCTATTTGTTTTAGTAGCAGAAAAGAGGAATTATATGATGACTCACTGCATTTGGTCTTACATATGACAAACTTATAGAACAAAGATTTCAGTAGTACCAAATTCCAATCTACAGTCTCATCTAAATAATGAGAATTTCTTTCCACAAATAGAAGATTATCAGATTTCCAAAGAGAGCTAAATATAAGTCTCTGGGGTCATTCCTCAATCTCCAACCAGTGGCCATAACTGCTTATGTGTAATGTTCTCAATTAAAACAAATAAAACAAAAACATGTTCAATAATGACTGATGAGTCAACAGTGCTTCAAATATTCATTTTTGGAGTTCGACAATATTTTTTAAGGGATCTATCAAGGCTTAATGCATATTTGAAGTCGAAAGAGTAAAGGGAACATTTTTTAATTTTCTGATTCTGAACACATTTTGTTGCAGACAGGAAAAATTACAACTATTGTTCAGTTATTTACTGTGTTATTGCAACATTATATAACACAGAACATTTATTGTTATAGAAAGCGCTTTTCAGTTTAAAGCCCCAAGTCATTAAAAGTTGTGCACGGTTGTTACCATTTACCTTTTCCTTAGGTACATTACTTTTCATGTGCTTTCATTAGTGCTTTCTTCCCCAGCATGCAAAGTAACTTAAAGTCGACTTGTCAAAACTCAGCTGGGGAAAGAAAAGGAGCTACTCTTGCTTCAATTCTTTAAGTTGAAACAAAGCATTTTGCAGGAAACAGTGGTTGTAAAAGAGCCAGACGAGGAGCCTCTAAAGTGTGGCCAGCAAGCATAGCATTGTTTTCCCTGATCTGGAAGACTTACTAGGTTTCAGGCAATTAATAGATGCTATTTGAGTTTTATGTGATTTTAATTTTGCAAAGTACCCTAACAATGATTACTGTAAAATGCTTGGTTAATCTTTTTTCACAAAGCTTGATCATTCCTTTTAGTACAAGGTGGCTTTGTTGTTGTTGTTATTCTTGAGAAATGGAAACATTAGTTGAGGTAGCTATCTTGATTTACTTATATCATATTTGAAAATTAAATACATCTATTTTTTTCTGCTCACTGAAGTGTCATTTCAGGTGATTTGATGTTTGTTACTTGTTACATTTTTGGACAATATGTCAATGTTGCCAGTAATAAGTAGAAACTATATGATTTTAAATATAAGATTTTGGGATAAAGCAGTAAAGCTTGCATAACTCTACTATCTTATTACTCTGTTAACCCTTGGAAAAACCCTGTAGTATAAAAAGACAAAGACAGTAGAAAACCTCAGTAATACCATCGTGATGACCCAAAATTTTTCTTGGCTTTTGTTCAGAGTTTATGAAAAGAGCAAGCAAAAGGTCACTCAACTTTTCAAATGGAACCACTGATTGTTCTCTGCTTTTGCCAAGTATTAACTTCCAGAAGGCTCAGTTTATTTAAAAACAATCAATGCATGATTTTGGAAAAACAAAAACAAACAAACAAAAAGAAAACTGAAAATGATTTAACACCAAATGAAAATATTGAGGAAAAGGAGAATTAGATTTTCTGACAGGATAGAGAAATAATGAACTATGGGCTCCTTTCACGTATCTAAACCTGAGCAATGGCACGGAATTGACACTGATGTTGATGAATCTGTAAAGTTAATACAGTCTCTGAGAAGCCCTTGGGAGGAAAAACTGGATTTGGTCACAGTGTCTAAGGACTAAAGTAAGAGTAAAGTTTGGAATGCAACAGATTTTATTTGTGTTTTTTTCATGCACCCTCAAAAAGAGGGCCTGATTTGAGAATCAGCTCTGGAGTGTACAGCTGAGTTTAACGTTCCTCCTAAAAACCTTCACTCACTTTTGCTTCCAATTGCACTTTGAGTTCAGAAGCCAGAGGAACTTTATTTGTGTAAAGGGCAAGAAAAAAAAAACATTCATTGTTTTTAAATGGGTAGGTTGACAAGATATCAAGTTTTCTTCAAATTCTAAGTTTATGATATCCTACCTCTGAAATCCATTTTAATAAGACAGACTTTCCTGGAATAAGAAATTAGAAATAATTTGTTTTTCTTCCAAATAGTTCTGTCTGATCATTGAATAAGTTTCTATTTCCCAACTCAATTACTTTGTTCTCTGTTTACACTGCTCATTGGGGCTCTGCAGGCTCCACATCCAGCTGCCCAAATGTGAGAGTTACAAAGTTGGCTGTAGGTACAGCTAAAAATAAATATTCCATCACTTAGTACTATACCATGTAATTCTTCCCTTTAAACTTTGTGTTCCATGAAGAAAACCTACTTCTCAGCTAGGTATATTCTCCCTTACTCCACCCAACACAGCAGAAAAGAGAGAACAAGTCTTAGTCCAAATTAGTATCTCTGGAACAGTGAATGTCCCCTGCAAATTAATGCATGGTGGTCTGGATTGCATGTTTTCCAGTCTCATGAAAGACAAATAGATGGGCTTCATTAATGTATAAAATCCTCCCTTTCTAAATAGGAGGTCTGCAGTGAGAGTGATTCCACATCACTGGCTGTCTTTATTTGTCCTTCATGTATTCATTATTCTTCACTGTTCTCTACTTTGTTCTGTGCTTCCAGAGATTGACTTCCCTTTGCTCAGGGCCAATGGAGAGTGAGGTCAAAATATTTATATATCCTATACCCCACCACCTCAATCCCAGGCATTATCCATGAACTAAATGTTACAGATGCTATCACCCAGTTTCATGGCCATCTCCAGAGAATGCTCTCTTCTCAGGTTCTTGTAATCACTCCCTCCCGTTGCCCCTTTGGGCTTTAAGTGCTAAAATACTGCTGCTCTTAATAGTCTGTCCCTTGTGACTTTTCTGCTTTCTACTCATGTTTTTATAGAGTGTCTCATTATTAATCTCTTTACAAACCTAGTTTCTCTGTACCCTTCATTTTCTAACAGCCAGTGATTGATATACCACAAATAGTTTTTCCTCTTCTCACCATTGGCCCTGATCTCCTAGAAAAGTACAAGGGGTGAGAGCTTTCCCGTAGAGTCAGCCCAGTTGGAGTAAGGAGTAGTGTGTGGAGAGGGATGGTTATCTCCAATAAAAGGAAACCTCGTAAAATTGAACACTACCACATAAAGGGACAGGTCTTGGCTTCAAAGTCACCACTTGTTGCTACCTATATTCACACATTATATGAGTTTTGAATGAAAATAATGAAACCTTAAATGAGTTAAACATCCTTTTGACTTTTGATTATGACTTCTTTTTTTCAATGTGAAATTTATACTATTATCTTAGTTGTCTAGAGCTGTGGTAACAAATGATCATAAACTGAGTGGCTTAATATAACAGAAATTTATTGTCACACAGTTCAGGAGCCCAGGAGTCCTAAATCAAACTGTCAACATGGTTGCATCATTCTGGAGTTTCTAAGGGAATAAATATTTCTTCCTTCTATTCTAGCTTGTGATGATTAGCAATCATGGCAATGCTTGGATTGTAGCTAAATCAGTGCAATTTCTGCTTCTGTTGTCACAGGGACTTCTTCCCAACAGGTATCCCTGCATATCCATTATTGTGTTTAAAGGGACATTATTGTGTTTAAAGTTGTTGGATTTAGGTCCTTCCCCCCTAATCTAGTAGGACTTCACCTTTACTTAACTAATTACATCTGCAAAGACCCTATTTCTAAATAAGGTCATATAATCTGAGGTTTTTGATAGACATGAATTTTGGAGAGATACTGTTTAAGCCAATATTCAGAGTCTCTGTTATAATTGAGATCTATTCTTTAAAAAGAAGCAATTCTATTTGCAATAGAGTTAAATATGCTAAAAGTACAAAAGACAAGAGTCCATTTTGTTCATCATATTAAGTAATTGCTTTCTATTTTCTTGAAGAGTCCGTTATGCTCAACAGTATATTCTATTTTTCTAAATACAGTTGCTCAGTAGCCTCAACAGTATTTGTTTATCCTGGAAATGACTACTTCACTAGAATATATTTTGTAATAAAAGGGTAACATAGACACTTGATATTGGAAGGAAGCTTTGACCTTTGTCCTACTCATCCAATCAATTCTAGACATCTATAAGACTGTTCACTTATTTGTTTACTTATTTATTTATTCATTACTTTATTCTACAGTTAAGCAATGAATTTAACTCTGAGGAAAATGGGAGTTATATTTTCTTTCCTTGTGATTTTATATACTGTTCAATAAGAGAGGCAATAGATACAATATTACTTTTGCACTGTGATTACATGTATATATGTTTATACTTATTTATTTGTAATAAAATATAAAATATAGAAAAAGTACAATATTTGTAATATATAAATATTTGTATATTATAAATATTTAATATTTATGATATAAATATTAAAATATAAATTATAAAGGGAGTTCCCTGATGGTGTAGTGGCTTGGGGCTTCAGCGCTGGCGCTGTCAATGCTGCGGACTGGGTTCAATTCCCAGCCAGGGAGCTACCCACATACCAAAAAGGAAAAAAAAAAAAATTATAAAATATAGGCTTTGGCTCAATGGGTAATGGAGTCCTTTATATTTGTCTATCACTCAGTAGTTCCTTAATTATATTTGTTTTATTGTCAACATTACTCTGAGATCAGAGAAAGCTTCCCTGAGAAAATGACACTAGATATATGTGTTTTAAGAAAATAGGTGGAAATTAGCCTGATGAAATAAGTAGAAGTCATTCTAGACACAGGGAACAAGATGTGTAAAGGCAAATGCATGGCATAGGATAATAGGTTTAAAAGTATTTCTGTGTGGCTGGAGAAAGAATGCTGAACTACATATATTTGTAGTGAAATTGTGATAGAAGAGTTTATGAATGTTGGAGGCAAAACATCATGATACAGAGTTAAGAAGTTTAGATATTTTCCTGAGGACAATTAAAAGGCTACGAGCAGGAGAGTTTAGTGTCAGATGTAATATTAGACTATCAGAATATTAGGCTAAAGCTACAGAGTGGGATTTGGATGGAGTCAGGGACTGGTGATTAAGAAGTAGGAACATAAGAGGTAGAAACCTGATGAACACTGAAATAAGTTTTCAGAAAAAGGATGGATAGAGTTCATTTTATTAAGGCTGTAAAATCTACAGAATTTTACAATTAATAGAATATGATGATAGTAAAAAAGAAATAATCGACTACATTTTATTTGGCTATTCTTGAACATAAACTCATTCATTCCACAGGATAGCCAACATATTTTTGAAAAGGTTTATATGAAGGTAAAATCGGTATCTTTGAAACTTGATCTTATTTTTTTCTACTAAAAGTATGAAAACCAAATCTTCTATTAACTGTCTTTTTGATATTTAAGGACAGCTACATTTTCATCCCTACATTTTCATTTTTTTCCAGGTAAAAAGGAACCCAATTCTTTCTATTTTTTTTTTTTTTTTTTTTTTTTTTTTTTTTTTTTTTTTTTTTTTTTTTTTTTTTTTTTTTTTTTTTTTTTTTTTTTTTTTTTTTTGATATGTGGGTAGTTCCCTGCCTGGGAAACGAACCCAGGCCGCAGCACTGACAGCGCCAGCGCCGAAGCCTTAAGCCACTATACCACCAGGGAACTCCCCCAATTCTTTAATTATTTCTTAAATGATATGGCTTCTAGATATCTCTCAATCCTAGCCATCCATGTCTAAATACATTTATGTGTAAATACCTTTAAAATGTGTGGTCCACATCATTCAAGATGTTGGCTGGACAGTGCATAGCCTCAAGAACAAGTTCTTTGGGTCAGAATGCTATAGGTCCGGTATAGAGCCTGAGCTTGCCTGATCTTTCCTCCCCATTGGGTTCCTTCGTTCCTTTGTGCTTTCATTTCCTTCCTTCCTTCCTTCCTTCCTTCCTTCCTTCCTTCCTTCCTTCCTTTCTTTCTGTTTCCTTCCTACCTTATTTTCACTCTTTTTTGCCAGTTATATCATAGGTAGTTTGTGCTATATTGAGTTGGTGGTAGCCGAAAATCTGGAAATTGTATTGCATTGAAGAGTTATTCTCTAACTTATATTTAAGGAGTTATCTTACTTTAACCTAATGCAGAAAATTTATACGACTGTGCAATCTCAGCGCATTAATGAAATTTATTGATAACCATTTTGAGTTCTGATTATTTCACTTCCCATGTTATTTATTTTCCATGCTGTCTATTCCATTTATAAAATCTTTTCTTATTTCCAAACTGAAGATAATTCTTTTCTGAATTGCCATGACTCTTAATTCTTCTCTTCTGGAACTAATCGCTTTTTGCCTTATGCTATAGTTATTTAGAGATAGGACTTTACTTTTATAAATAGTAAGTTCCTTGATATCTGAATCAATTCCACTTTATTTATTTATATGTTCTATGGCCTTAAGCAGTGCTTTGAACATGATAAATGTAAGTATTTTGGCAAATAAAGGAGTGGATAAATTTAAAGTAGTGAAAATATTTTATCATTTTCTTCAAATATCTTTTGTTTTGTTTTTATAATCAACTTTGTTCCCTCTATTCTGGATTGAAAATCTTTTTTGTCTGATAGAAAATTTAAAAAGGAAAATTTCAATTGAGTATTTCTAATTTCCATTTCTCATTTATAAACATTTTCTTATGTGCTTCAAGTGACAAAGCTTAACTTTTCCTCTTGTGCCTACTTTTGATTATTCAAATTTCTTTTATTTTATCATGTGGCCTTTGGTCTTTTTCCTGTGTAGCCACTTTGGTTTCTGGTAACCGTTATTCTCTTAATGAAATAATGTGTGCTTATTTATAGAAACTTAATTTTAAGGACTGTTGGCCTTATTCCCTTTTAATACATACGTATTTTTTTCAATTTCCTGATATCTGAAACCAGCATTATCACTTCCATGCAATTAGACATTCTTAAACAATGTTGACATTAAATTCTAAGATCCCCATCTTTGTCAACTAAAACTTCATCAATGCTCAGGATTAAATATAGCATTTTGTGGTTGTTTTATTAACCATGTGAGAGAAAACTCTAGATCAAGAAAAGCCAATAATCATATATAGAAATATGTGTACATATTTTTATAAATAGAAATAAATTATATACCTTTAAATGTCAAAGCTAGTATCATACTCAATAATAAAAATAATCTTACTGAAGGTAGAAACAAGATAAAGATATCCTTCAGTACCAATATTACTTATTATTCTAATGAAGTTTTTGGCAATACTATTAAGAAATAGAAAGAGACATAAAAATAGGGTGAGGGGATAAGCATAATTAATTAATGAAAAAATGATTTGATTGATTTATCTGGAAAACCCAAGACAATTAAGTGAAAAGCCATGTAAGTTCAGCTGGAAACACAGGTAATACACAGAGCTCAATAATTTTTATCTTGCCTTCAATTTTGAAGATTAATTTTACTGGACATAGAATCTTAGATTAAATGTCCTTTGCTTTCAACATTTTAAATATTTTATTCCACTATCTTTGCTTGCTTGGTTTCTAAAGAAAAGCCCTCTGGAATTGCTACCCTGGTTTTGTTTTTCTTTAATAGGTAAGGTGACTTTCCCTCTCTAGCTCCTCTCAAGATTTTCTCATTGTCTTTGGTTTTTTGCAATTTTAACATGGTAGGCTTAGATGTAGGTTTTGTTCTGTATTTATCATGCTTAGGACTTTCTGAATTTCATAGATCTGTGGTTTGGAGTCTGTCATTTATTTTTGGAATGTTCTCATACATTATTACTTCAACTATTTCTTCTGTTTCATTCACTCTTTTCCTTCTGTCATTCCAATTGTATCAGGTTGGTGCAAAAGTAGTTGCGGTTTTGGATCATGAATTTTAAATCATTATAACTAGGCTTAAACACATTTTTATTAATCAAAATAAAAAACATTGCAATCAATGTATTTTTGCCAATGAGAAATAAATTTCTTTGTTCCTGTAGCATAAAAACCTGTGCTTTGGGATTTGATGAACTCTTAGAAAGCATTTTCTGCGTCCTGCTGGTTGTGGAAGTGTTTTCTCTGCAAAAAGTTGTTGAGATGCTTGAAAAAGTGGTAGTCAGTTGGCGAGAGGTCAGGTGAATTTGGTGGATGAGGCAAAACTTTGTAGCCCAATTCGTTCAACTTTTGAGGTGTTGGTTGTGCAATATGTGGTCAGGCTTTGTCATGGAGAAGAATCGGACCCTTTCTGCTGACCGATGCCAACTGCAGGCATTGCAGTTTTCAGTGCATTTCATCAATTTGCTGAGCATACTTCTCAGATATAATGGTTTCACCAGGATTCAGAAAGCTATAGTGGATCAGACTGGCAGCAGACCAACAAACAGTGATCATGACCTTTATTTGGTGCAAGTTTGGCTTTGGGAAGTGCCCAAACTTGCACTTTTGGGGGGAGCTTCTTTTGGTCCAATCACTGAGCTGGTCATCACCAGTTGTCATATAAAATCCACTTTTCATCACATGTCACAATATGATTGAGAAGTGATTCATGGTTCACTGTTCCATGGTTCATTGTTGTTGCATGGAATAACAGAAGATGGCACTTCAAAATGGTGACTTTTTTTTTTTATTTCTGGTCAGCCCATGAGGCACCTACTTATTAAACTTTTTCACCTTTCCAATTTGCTTCAAATGCCAAACAACTATAGAATGGTCAACTTTGAGTTCTTCGTCAACTTCTCATGTAGTTGTGACAGGATAAACTTTGATGATTGCTCTCAATTGATCATTGTCAACTTCTGATGGCCGGCCACTATGCTCCTCATTTCAAGGCTCTCATTTCCTTTGCATTGTACATTCATTAGCAGTTCCTGGGCCAAATTCATTGTTGATATTGCGAGTTGTTTTCCACTACTTTATGACCCATTTTGAACTTGAATAAGAAAATCGCTCGGATTTGTTTTTTGTCTAACATCACTTCCATGGCCTAAAATAAATATAAATAGCAAGTAATAAGTCATTAGGAAAAAAACATAAAGTGATAAATGCACATTATAATGATGTATAACATAACCACATTTATTTAAGAATGTATTCCAATATCAAACAGCTAGGCAAGTTGTGAGTGTAAATGAAAAGCTTTTGAAGGAACTTAAAAGTACTACTCCACTGCACTCATGAATGATTTAAAAAATCAGTCTTGTTCCTGATATGGAGAAAGTTTTAGTGGTCTGGATAGAAGGTCAAACTAGACACAACATTCCCTTAAGACAAAGCCTAATTCAGAGCAAGTCCCTAACTTTCTTCAATTCTATGAATACTGAGAGAGGTGAGGAAACTGAAGGAGAAAAGTTGGAAGGTAGCAGATGTTGGTTCCTGAAGTTTAAGGAAAGAAGCCATTTCCATAACATAAAAGTATAAGATAAAGAAGCAAGTGTTGATGTACTCTAGGACTTTCATAGCTAGAGAGGAGAAGTAAATGACTAGCTTCAAAGCTTCAAAGGACAGGCTGACTCGCTAGATAGGGAATAATGTAGCTGATGACATTAATTTGAAATCAATGCTCATTAACCATTCTGAAAATCCTAGGACACTTAAAACTTATGCTAAATAGGAACAACAAAGCCCGAATGACAGCACATCTGTTTGCAACAAGGCTTACTGAATAGTTTAAGCTCACTTTTGAGACTTACTCCTAAAACAAACAAACAAACAAATTCCTTTCAAAATACTATTGCTCATTGACAATGTACTCCATCACCAAGAGCTGTGATGGAGATGTACAACAGGATTAATGATCTTTTTATTCTTGATAACATAAGATTCATCTTGTAGCCATTGAATCAAGGAGTAACTGACTTTTAAATTTTATTATTTAAGAAATAGATTTCATAAAGCTTTTGCTGTCATAAATAGTGATTCCTATGATGGATCTGGGCAAAGTGAATCTAAAACCTTCTGGAAAAGATTCACCATCCTAGATGCCATTAAGAATGTATGTGATTCATGGAAAGAGGTCAAATATGCACATGAACAGCAAGAAGTTGATTCCAACCCTTACAGAGATTTTGAGGGGAATCAAGCCCTCAGTGGAAGAAGTAACTACAAATGTGGTGGAAATAGCAAGAGAACTAGAATTGGAAGTAGTGCCTGAAGAAGTGACTGAATTGCTTCAACATCATGACAAAAGTAATGAATGAAAAAAGAAAATGTTTTCTTGAAATGGACTCTAATCCTTGTGAAGATGCTGTGTAGATTGTTGAAATGGCAAAAAAGGATTTAGAATAGGCATGTCCAACCTGTGGTCCAGGATATCTTTGAATGTGGCCCAATGCATATTCTTAAAACATTATGAGATATTTTGCAACACTTTTTTAGCCCGTCAGCTATCATTAATATTAGTGTATCTTATCTGTGGCCCAAGACAATTCTTCTTTCACCGTAGTCCAGAAAAGCCAAAGCGTTGGACACCACTGATTTAGAATATTATATAAACTTAGCTGATAAAGTCGTGTTAGGGTTTGAATGGATTGCCTCCAATTTTGAAAGAAGTTTTACTGTGATAAAATACTATCAGACACATTTCATGCTACAGAGAAGTTGTTCATAAAAGGAAGAACCAATCCACGCAGGAAACTTCACTCTGGTCTTATAAGAAATTGCCAGGCATGCCAACCTTTAGCAATCACCACCTTAATCAGTCAGTGGCCACAAACAATGCAGTAAGACCCTCCACCTACAAAAAGAAATGACTTGTATAAGGTACAGGTGTTGGTTAACATTTTTTAACAATAAATTATTTTTAATTTTGAAGTATATGCATGGTTTTTAAGACATAATGCTACCACACACTTGAAAGACTACCATGTAGTGTAAACATAACTTTTATATGCACTGAGAAAACAACAACATTGTAATAAAGTAGGAAGAGGAATGAGAAATGCTGGAAAGGGGGTGTTAAATATTAAATATTGTGATTAAGGAAAAGTTTATTGATGAAATGATATTTGAACAAAGATATAAAGCAAGTCATGGAGTGTGCCATAAAGACACTTGAGGGGAAATTTTCTAACCATAGGAAACACTCACTAAATGAAAAGGTTCTGAGGCTGAAGCTCAGCATTTCAGAGTAACTTGAAAGAGAACTATAAGTTAAGAGAACCACAGTGAGAGTACTAGGCAATGAGGTCAGAGACTCAAGGTCATCTAAAGTTCTATAGGTCATCATAACAATTTTGGCTTTTTATCTGAGTTTGATGGAGACTCATTGGAGGGTTTTGAGCAGAGCAGTGACATAATCTGATATGCATAAAACAAATTCTTCTGGCTTCTGAGTTGTAATAAACTGTTGAAGGGGAAGGTCAGAAACAAGGAAATATTATAGTGTTACAAAAGTGCTAAAAATGTGATTTTATATAGACAAAGTGTGGTAACAGCATAAGCAGTGTGAAAAGGAAGTAACTATGAGAGCAAGTAGAGTCAGCTCATTGGGAAAAGATCAGAAGTTAGTAAATTTGAGCTTATAAAATTTGAGATAACTATCAGATGTTTAAGTGATATGTTTCATAAGTACTTCCCGCATGATTCTAGATTTGAAGGGGAAAGTCTGAGCTGCAAATGTAAATTTGGGTATATTTCAGCATATGGGTGGTAATTGAAGATGTAAAACTGATGAGATAACCAGTGTAGAAGAACAAAAACTAAATCCCAGGACAGTCCATTGTTAGAGTTTGGGGAGATAAGGAAAAAACAGGAAAGGGGACAGAAAAGGAGTCGTTAGTGAGGTGAGAGGCAAATTAAGAGCGTGTGGGAGGATGCGTAATAAAACACTTGACTGTTCTTTATCCCTAGTTCCTGAGAGGGAATCCCTAAATCTTTGGAATTTTCTGTGGGATAGAAATATCTTTGTTAATCAATAATCACCATTCATAATCAATAAGACAAAATACCCAATTAAAAAAATGGGCAAAGAATATGAACAGACCATTGGTTAAAGAAAAATGGAAATGCATGTAGCTCTTAGGTATAATACAAGTTAATATTAGCAATATTAAAAATGCAAATTTAAACTATAAAACTCCAAATTTCACTCATAAAATTGGTAACTATAAAAAATTTGATCAAACACTGTCAGCAGGTAGAGATTATTCATTGCAGTATGTGAGTATAAGATGGGAAACAAAGAGAATATTAATTAGGAGGCTACCTAATATTACAATGGAACACTATGTAGCCAATCGAACAATGAGTTAATTTTATATGCTACTTTGAAATGTGCTAAAATAAATTTTACAATAATTTAAAGAGGAAGTAATATTGCAAAGAGTAATACGTAAAGTAATACAATAAAAAAGACTGCTCAAGACTCAAAACTCAGTAGTCCCTTGCAATGAAAACAAAAAAACATATTTAAATTTGTTAAAATGCTAATTGCTTCTGAAATGGGAAGTTGGGTTTCATAGAAGAATGGGATGAGGATAGCCTTTTCACTGTACACCTATTTGGAAGCTTCTAAATGTTATACTATATTCATATTTTCTTTTGTACCACATTCATGTTTGCCATGTTTGACAAAAATTTTAAAGAAATATTTGAACTTATTAATACAATTGGAAATTATTGAAATGCTTTAAACAGGTGAGCTTAAACACTGTAAGTAAGGCAGTATTGACTGAAAATAAAAACTTTTGGAATGTTTAAAAACATGATTCTAAATTTTAGAAAATAATAGACTGGTAGGGTCAATTCACGAGGGAGCTGATGAATGCTAAAGTAGACTGAAGGGATGTGGTTTGTTTAATTCTACCTTGGTTAAAATTATTAAGTTAAGCATGTTTGCTAAACTTTTCAGGCAGTTAGTAAAAGGATATAAATAGAATGTATACTTTCCAAACTTGAGATGAAGAAAGGAAACAATAAGTTGGTCAAGAAAGTGAAAATGAATAACCAAAATATGGGGCAGTGAAAAAGGTCAGACTAAATGGTGATAGAAAAAAGTTCAAATATATCATTAACCACAATAAATGTAAATGTAGTTAACTCACTTATGTCAAGTAAGAGCTACTCAGCTCCCCTGCCCTTTCTCTGTTAGAAAAAAAAGCAAAAAGCAATTACAGGGTCTTCACTATTAGAACTAATACGGTTTTGGAGATTGTCTTACATTTGGTAAAATCACTGGTCTGCATAGTTTTCCCCTAAATATATGCTTTCTGCAGTTTTTAGTGTCAGCAGAAATGTAAAATGTATAGAAAAAAGTTACATGGTAGGTGACAACAATGACCAAAATTGCCTCCTCCATGCCCCAATACATATCGTTGCCAGGTGCCTTTAGCTCTAGCTGTGGCTTTTGTCATGTGACTGACTTTGGCCAATGGCATCTTAACAAATATTTCACAGAGACTTGGGAAATACATTCTGCCCTCCCCCAGACAGCACAGCTGTTTGAGGGTGAAAAACGTGAGGAACAGAGCCCAGTCCCAGCAGTCATTCCAAGCCGGGTCATTCTAGATCCGCCCAAAGCCAGCCATGCCCCATGTGTGAACAATTTCCCGTAAGATAAGCAAAATCATCCAATTACCCACAGGTTTGTGAACTCAGTAAATGCTTATTGTTTTAAGCTCCTGAGATTGAAGATGGTTGGTTCTGTAGCATTATGATGGTAAAAGATTCCTGATGTAGATAACAAGAATTTTGGATTAGCTTTTTCAGTTACAGCAGAATAAATGAAGTGATGAAATGTCATCTGGCAGTCTTAAGGGTTCTCATACATCAATCGAAACCAATGCTCTCCAGGAATTGAGACACAATTCACTCACAAAGTCACTGAAGGACCATTTTACAACAATATTCTCAACCAAACCAAAATGTTACTGGCTTTTAATAAGTACCAAAGGTCTAATAACCCTTGCTTCTCAATACATTCTATTAACATCAGTTTATACTCTCAACTCTTTCTGTTCAACTGCTATGTAATTCTTATTTGCCAGTCTTACCCTGCTTCTGACAGTTGCCTTATCTTTCCATCTGTTTTCTGGCTCTCTGGCCCCTCTTTAACCTGCCATACCCTTTTGTTTCCTGCCACCTCTGCTCTTCCCCCCCATCCCACCCCCATGCTGTGGCTCAGGAAAAGGGAGATAACTTGTCAAAGACTTGTGACAGTAATATATGAGCAAGGTGCTCCCCTGATGTCTTAGAATAAAACAGTACCTTCAAGAAGACAAACCCTCCATCATTTGGTTTCCAGGGATACAAACGTATCTAATAATGCAGCGCTAAATACATTTTAAAGACATTCTTTTAAAAATGGAAGTGCAGAGAATGATTCAGAGGAAAGACGATGGACTTTGGAGTCAGATACTTTTGGGATTGGGTCCTGACAGGCTTTTTCCTTGTCCAGTTACTTAGCTGCTTGAGCATCCTTTTTATCTCTTGTAAAATGTGAGGATTATATGAGATAGAATAACTAAACTCCTAGCAAAACCAGTATGTTTCTTTCCCAAAATCTTTCTGGTCTCACCAGCAACTGAGATTACTTTTACCTCACTCTTCAGTATCTCTCAAATCCTTTAGCAATTCTGCTCTGTCTCAGTGTCTGCAAACGAATAACCTTTCTGAGCAAAAAAAGTGTTATGATTACTAGATCCAACTGCCAAAGACAAAGAGAACAGAGGCTATAAATAAAATTCAAAATTTTTAAATTGGATATATTTTCAAATTGGAATCTTTTATCCTTCTTACACTAATAAAAACAATGCCTCCTTGATTCGTTAACAAAACACCATTTTAAATTTCACAGAAATAGCAGAACAAATATGGAAGATTATTTAGTAGTGCAATTGTGAAAAAAATTGCTAGTTACAATCATGTGTCATAATTGAATATAACTAATGAATTTGATTTATGGATCTACAGAATGAGGACCATTTTCTAAAGGACTTCTCCATGCAATGGGTAGTTGAAAAAGTAAAAATTTACATCTTGATTGTCTAATAATTTTCCCAGCTATTGATTTCAGTGGGTTATCATTCAAATATCTTTTCAATTTATTTAAGTCCCCATATCTGTGCCACATACACCTTCATAAGCGTTGAATTGTAGATGACAAAGTGTGCAATTTTTTTTAACCAATAGGGTAACTTTCTTGTTTTTACGCTATCCTGTAACAGAATAACTGCAAAAAGCAACAAAATTTTGACAAATGAGGTACGAAGCACTTATTCCATGGCTGAGAGATAAAAATAGAAGCTATCACTTATTGAATACTTCAAATGTACTAAGTACTTTGTGCACTTTATTTTATTTAATAATGAAAACATTTCAGGGTAAATACTTTTAGGCCTATTTTATAGGATAAAGATACTAATGGTTAGAGAATAAGTAGCTTTCTCAAGTTAAAATGGCCATTTTAATATGCATTTGGGTGCAATACTATTAAAACAACAATAAAATAACAAACATCACCTAGCCCCTCTTTTGCTGCACCCGTCTGAAAACAATGTCCCCACAAATTTCCCTCCCCCTCTTTGTAGTGAGATTCTTTTACCTCCAATTCCAAACGCTGTTAATTTCTCCTTGTATTTCCTCTGCTTAGGATTTACCTGGTACATTTCTTTACTTATTTGACTTGCTACTTCTGCTTTTTAAATGAACTGCTTATGCTATTCTTGAATGATTTTAGAGAAGGAGGTTTTCAGGTCCATGTCCAAGTGAAGAGTTGAATTCTAAAATGAAGATGGGGAGAATTCAGAGGAGCGGAGAGATTCTTTTCAATTTTTCAAAGCCGTGATACAAATGTGAAGATAATGGGTTAAAAATCAAATTTTGTGATAACTGAATGAAGAGGAACTTGGGTTGCCATAATGAAGCATGTGAATGCAACATCATTAGCTCTGTTAGTTTTTTGTCCTTGGCTGTAATGGTCAGGAAAGCTTCTTACAGTCCAATGTAATAATCAAGGAATAATTTTAAGTGTATTTTTGGTACATAAATGCTATTAAAAAGTGAATAAGTGTTTCCTTTAGCCATTCTTGTATGATATATCAGGAAAGAAAAAAATATGAGAAATCAGACTAGTTTGAATGAAGATAATTTTGAATTCCTCAGAAGATAACTGCCAGATTTTTATGTCTATAGGGAGCAAATGAAGAATGGCATACAAAACACTAATTTCGCTTGTTGTATGATGCTATTTTTATTTTCTCTGAAACTACATAAAACTACATAAAGCACGTTGGGTTCTTAGAAATTCTACGGTGATGTTAATTTTTTGCTCTTATCCAATAATGGTGATCCAAGTTGGAAGCTGCCATCAGAATATAATTCCTTCTGAATGATGATAAACTAGATATACAGGGTCCAGCAGAAGTAATGCCCCTTTTTATCAGCTGGTAATCTATGCCAAATTTTTTAATACAAAATCATAAGCATGTAATTCTGTAACATCACAATATTTTAACTACGTAAAAGGGTGTTACTTCTGCTGGATCCTGCATAGCTGAAATAATACAGTTTCCAGGTATCTTCCAACCTAAAGACTTCTGCACTTGTCTGAATCATCTCACCTAAAGAAATCTGGAAAGGAACTACTCTTAACAAAAACAAACAAACATATATGTTTTCTACTGTATCACTCCTCTATTGGATTTCTCCACCACTTTATTCTCAAATATAACCTGAATCTGAACTCTCTAATCTTCTGGAATATTGAACTAAAGTTATACTCCTATTTTGCAGGACTTGACTTGATATTATAATACATCATTGCTTGATTTCTTCTTTTCCTTACCTACTTCACTTCTCCACTAGTTTTTCAGGCAACAACTCCAAATGAACCATGCTTGCATGAATTCTTATCTCAGAATCTACTTTTAGAGAACCTAAACTGAGATAAACAGACAATAGAAATATGAAAATGTTTGATCATCAGTATAATCTAATTAGACCTTATTGAGCATCTATTCAGTTTGGCACCGTTAAGACATATTATTACATAGTTAATGTTCTCTATATTAAGACTTTTCTGGGACTGATTTTAAATATTTCTCATTTACTTATTCCAAATTTAGGATATAAAATTGCATATGACTTAGTGCCCCAAAGAACTTTTCAGACTATCTAAAGTAGTCTTAGCCTTTCAAAGATGCTTCAAAGTAAATTAAAGAGCTTAGCCCTAATTGTATAACTGGATAGAGGTAAAAGCTGGAATGAGAAGCTTATTCAGTAATATTTCTAGCCAGTACATAGTGGTATCTTCCTACTAAATTATGGACATATTTTTCCCTTTATTTGCCCTGACTAGAGACACAGAACAGCTGGTCACCATCTTTCCTATTTGGATAAAGAGTGCAAGAATGGATTATTGTAGAAATCACCTCCTTCCCTCCAGTCTAGTGGGTGATGACTCCACTTAGGGAAGGAGCAATAGAGGGGAAGTTTCAATGTGGCTGGCCTGCTTCCATGGAGTCTGTGGATAATTGAGCTCTTTGATGTCTGGTACATTCATAACCACCAAACTCAGCTTTCCAGTCAACAGAAAAGCTATTTTACACTACTTTTGATGTGATGAAATAACTTAACTAGACGTGGTTAATCACATAGCTGGTGATTATGCCATGCAAGGAAAAGCCATTAAAATAAGCCAAGTGCTTCTAAAAAGAACAAAGGAAAACTTCCCAGCAGGGATACACATAGCTGACTCAAGTGCTCTGACATGACTTGGTTTTTTACCATCCAGATTCACTCTCACTATTTTCATAACATGAAACATAAACATCCTGCTTCCATAAGAATTCTGCATACCTGCTTTATTTGCTTATTGCTTACTCTGTGAGGCAGTCAGAATTTGTCTTTACTCTGTTCCAGACATAACTGGCTTTGATCACTCCGCCAAGCTGAACACCGGCAGATTCTGGAACTAAAGTAGAGAACGTTCTTTTGTAAAAGTTTAATTCCACTTAGGTCATCTGTTTATTGCTTCATCCAAAACATCTAGGTTTTTAGATGATTTGACCAGTATCATAAATGCGAATCCTATAATAAACAGGAGTAGCAACAGGTTAGCTGCCTCAAAAGAAAAAAAATGCTCTGGGGATAACAGCACTGACATCTGGTTTATTAGTTCAGCCAGATTTAAAGACCAGGCAACATTCTGTTTCCAACTACATTGTTTATTTGTATCAGTGAATGCTCAGCTATTTCATGAAAATAAGCAAACTAGATCTATTAGAGCAGATTCTGTCTATGTAGAGGAGATACACATTTTTATAAATCTAATTGAACTGAAAGCTAATGAAGTATGATATTTAACCCACATTCAAACATTTCCAAAACCCTGGCAACTAAAGGAATCAGTAGTCTTGAAGTTAAGCTATTAATTACAACATATTATTACATTTTTAATTTAACCATAGGCTAAATAAAACAATGAACTGACTTTAAATCACCTAAAAATAATTTGGTAAAGTATCTAATGTTGCTTGAACATAGAGGGCACTATTATATAAAAGCCATTCAGGAACTAATACACACTTAAAAAGGTTTTCAGGTAGAATTCAAGGTAATTTTAGAGAAAGTTAACTGGTGCTGTAAAAAGAATCTAGTCTTTGTGCTTAGATGACTGATCTTTTTAGGAAGGAGTATAACAAATCTCTAACAAATGTATTCAATACAAGCAAACTTGTTTTTGTTTTAATAAGGCATAAATTTGTTAACTATTCAAAAACAAAATTTCAACTATTAGACAAAATAGTTTCTAGTGCTTGGCATGACCAATGGCATCTTAAAGCAGGTTACTCTCAGTGACCGCCAGTTCAACCTGGGATGGGTGGGCCTGTATCACCTGAAAAGGATGTTCTTACATAGAGTTTGCTCATTAAATTGTTCACTGTTTTGGGATATACAGCTCTTAATAAGCACATGCCATTTGGCTGTAGATCCCTTGATAAATTATTTCTGTGGATAGGAGTTTTCACTTTGTCATCCTGATTCATTTGCTACTTGTGTTCCTGAAGGTTATGTATGGCAAACCTTATCCCCTTTACTTGTGGAGATTTGCTATCTTGCTACCATCCAAGACTCCTCTTTTGCCCATAAATTCCCTTAATAAACTCTTTGTTTAATCCTGTAATTGACAACCTCTTTCTTTGGTCTTTCGGCCCTGTCCTCTGGATGTTGGTTCCAGTACAACTTAGAAAATTTTCCCCAACTCAACCAGCCATTAAAAGTTTAATTACAGGTGTTTTCAGAGTCTATATCACTAATGTTAATATGATAATTTCAGATAATAGTGGTAAAAAACTCTGAAGCAAATAATAGAACATGGTGTAATGTAACTTGGAGAGGAAAGTACTTTCAGCAGTCAAGGATAATCTTAAGAGGTATTATTTGAAATGAGAGTTTCTGTAGAAGAACAACCCTTGAAAAGATGTGGTATGAAAAGGGAGAGAATTCCAGGCAGCACTGAGTCAAGGTCAAACCAAAAACCTTAGGCAGGATAGACAGAACAGAAAGTCAGCATGACAGAGAATGGTAACTAAAGGAAAACATGAGAAATGGTTAGGTCAGAGAAACAGGAAGGAACTAGATACCTAATACTTAGGCCAGGGTATGGAATTTGGGGTTGAGTCTAAATGTATTGAAAAGCATAAGAGAATTGGAAGCAAGCAAGATGGTATATACATATTCTAAAGATACCCTTTGCATTTAAATATGGACTGAATCTCAGAGTAGCAAAAGTGCAGGTAATGAGACCAGCTAGGAAGACAATATCTACGGAGGAGTGAAATTAGATGGTTTGGATTAGGGCAGTTAGACCAGATAAGAAATTCTCAATTTCTTATGTAATAAATCATTTTGCCAGTCTGCAGATACCTCTCAAACTAATGTTTTTAAATGAATAAAATACAATATAGAGAATTAAGGAAGAAAGCTGGTATATTAAAATGTTATTATCTAAATGTTTTTAAAATATGTGATTAAAACATTACATAAGATTTAACATAAATAATACTTGAAAATATTGGCACAAATTGTAACATGATATGTAAATATATGTGAATTATATTGATATCAAGATACTGATAATATAACTGTGGATGTTGGCACATTCATGTTTAAAGAAAATACTACTCAGTTAGAGATATATGAAAACAAAGATACAAGTTTTCCCATATAAAAAGTTCCAGGTGAAGACCTCTCAGTAAATTATTTCTATGGATAGGAGTTTTCACTTGGTTATACTGATTTATTTACAAGTTAATTTATTAATACCATGGATAATGATACAGAGAAAAAATTATTATTCCATGGACCACTAGCCACATACATGATCATAACTGCAGGTCCCTTAGTATATACCCTTTTTTTCTTTCATTAAGCCCTTTCTAGGGAGCTCAAGTTCAGAAAGGTTATACTATGTTATTTCAAAAAGAGTCTATGTTGAAATTAGGAAAAACTCTGTAGAGATTTTTCAGTTTGCCTTCACTTACAGCTTCGATCATGAAGACAACAGTGTCAATGTAATCCAGTGCCAAAATTTAGATGTCAGGTATGAATAAGCAATAAAACCAGGGTTCTACTACTATGTATCCATCATTGTTTTGAAACTACTTATTAAATAAATAGTATGTCCATTATTTAGCTCCTGTTCTTGTAGAAAAACACTTTTCTTATTCTCTCAGAAACAATAGAAAGGATGGGAAAAATATGACTAGAGATGAAAAGTCCTGGGATTTGGTCTTGGATATTCTTCTCAATTGTTTGATAGCCTTCGACAAGTTACATGACACACCTATCTCCATGCTTATACTATAAAGTAAGGTATAACTACTTCACGCTACTGCCTCAAGCATTGCTACACGTAAACAGATTAAATGAAATGAAACTCTTCATACTATTGATATCACAATATGGTCCATTCCTCATGGTAATTCTGTTTGGTTGATGATATTGCACATTGAAGAAGAGTTTTAATTGTTTTGGTAGGCTTAATACCTTTCACAGAGATTATGTATGAAACAGAAATCTTAGTTTTGAGGTTGTCTCTGAGATACTAAACATTTCTTCCTTTATTTTGTTAATGTTTGTTGTATTTTTCAGTGAGTTTTGTCCAATATTCAATTGTCCCTTCCCATTTCCAACAGCCATTGTTTTCAAGGTAGTTTTCTAATAAATAAAGCTATTTAAAGGGGGAAATCTGAACCAAGGACTTTCATTATAAATGAAAAGAAAATGTGAAAATGAAGTGATCTCTCTAATCTTAAAAAATATATTTTTATGTGTGGCTCTAGCCTTTAACATAAGTATAGGCCGTATATACGAAAGCCCTAAAATCCACTGGAATCTAATGAGAATCAGTTCTTGCAAATCTATGGTTAAGCAATTCAAATAGCCATTTCGGCATTTTAAAATTTGAAGGAAGAGGTGATAATGAATGTAAGTTAGTGAATACAGCTAGAGTAATATGACTTTGGCATTAAAAAGGTAAATTTCTGTGATAGATATTATAAAAAGCCACATGATCTTTACCATGAAGTTATAACCAAAGTGTTGAGGTGTGATGTGGACTTTTAACATTCATCTATAGTTCAGAAACCCAAAGGACTGGGTTAATGGAGGAGGCATTTCAATTTTTCCTTCTTGGCCCAAATCAACAGCCATTCTCTCATCAAAGAAGTGAGCCCAGAACCAAAGCTGCAAGTGTTAATAAACAAGGAGTCTTATTCACCTGGGTATTAACCTTATTTATTTCTGGAGCAATGTGAGAGGTATTTCAAAAGGTAAACATAGTTGTGTTTATTACATAGATAATTTGAGGGCATTAATGGTAAGAAAGTTTGGCTGTATTGTCATCTATGACAAAATATAAACATATGGTTGGGTCAAAATGGCATAATCTTTGAGCATAGCTATATATCAATCCAATTTCTCTTTCTATCAAACTAACATCTTTGGCCAGTTGCTGAAATATTTGTGGCTTAGTTTTCTAATCTATAAACACAGCCATGATAACAGTGATGGACAGAGCAGCCCTAAGGAGCACTGGGATAATCCACATGAAAAAAATGTCTTATAATTGAATAGTCATTTTGAATTTTCCTTGGGTTAAAATGAGTGCTTCTATTTGCTAATTTGGATGAATAAAAATTAAATGGTTACTTCTTAAATTTCAGGCATTGTAACATAATAAGATATTCTGGATAAGATTCCATTTTTCTTTGTTTAAGTCTTCTATACTTTTATTTCCTTTTTTCCACACTATTATCTTTCGGCTTTCTCTTCTTGATGGTTCATTCCCTATTTTTCATATTGGTCTATCTTACACCAGTCATATTTTTACCTATTTTTCCCTCCTTACTGATATTTCTCCTTCCTTATGTTGCCCTTTCACTTGCCTGCTCATCACTGTTCTGCTTCTCTTTGACTCAGCTTCAATACTCATTTGCCCTGTGATCCTACAAGCTAAAGGGTGCTTAGTTGCATGCTCTTCTTTCCAACCAACCCAGAACGCTTTGATTTTACAGAGACCTGACCCACCATAGTATTTCTTTGAACTCAATACCTTTGGCTTTTCTCAATAGCTCTTCTTAAGTTCTGCCTGTAATTTTGCATTTCCTAGAATTCCATTTGTTGAACAGTGCCAGTTGTATAGGTGCCAAATATTTGAGGTTTTCTAATGTAATAAAAAATGTGGATATTTTAAATCAAGGAATTTTAGCTCAGTTCTAGTGATTAAATGACTCTTAATAAATACATATTCAAGGCCTAAAGCAAAACAATATAACTTTCATATAAAAAATTAATAAGAAACAATGGCAAATATGAAATAGATGTTTGTACTATATTGCTTATCAATATAAATGACTTTTAGTTCTGCAAAAATTCCACTGCAATCCCCTCCCTCAAATCATAAAGTAGAGCAGCTTAATAATTATATAAAATCTATCTTTATCTGTCTTGTGTGTTTATTTAAATCGGATTATAATTCGGATGAAGAAGTAGTAGTCTAAAGAAGATTAGATGTTTATAACATGTAAAAGTATTTTTAAAACTTGTATAATAACCAGCCCTCAAAGCAATATTGAATTAATCACATTGGTTCAGAAAAAAATTTAATTATAGATTTACATGTTACATTAGTCAAATGATTTTACTTGCAAACTAGAAATAGTGTAACTAAATGTTATTAATTCTCCCTCCATTATACTTAAAGAACTAGTTGATCTAAAGATTTTATCTGGAGAATATTTTTTTAAAAAATCTGATTGAACTCCCTAGACAACCACAATATGAAATCCTTTGAGACTCTGTATTGTTACCACACTGACTGTATATATAAAAACTAGTGCACTGGTCATTTGTAAAATATAGTTGGAGGCTCTCTGGCTCAACTCTCTTTATAAATAAGAAGAGGAAAGGAAGCAAATTATATTTTTAGTGTGTGTGAAAAACTTTTCACGTTGTTCATTTAGGAAGGAAGGGGAAAGGGAAGGAAGGAAGGAAGGGAGAGAGGAAGGGGAGAGAAGGAGTAAAGGAAAGAAAAGATTTTCCTCTCCCTTTATTGAAAATTGAAACTAAAGATACTCTATTAAGATTTGGTCTTTGAAATGTACCTGTTAAAATTGTACCAATTTTGACATGTCTGAGACCTGGACTCTGTTGCTCCTAGAGAAGGAAGATGTGTGGTGTTGATGAATCAGACCCCTTGGGAAAGTTCATAGAACTGAAGAACTGTCCTTTGCAAATCACCTCCTTGGCATTGGCTGGAACCTGCAATTTCATGTATTAAAAGTGTGTACTTTTAGTTGTAGCTGTTGTTCCTTTATACAACATAATTTCTCCTGGGATGGAAAGCACTGAATGCTGTTTTAATCACTTACACTGTGACAAAAGAGCCTAAAATTTTATTGTGGCAGGAAGGAAACAGATGGCTCCAGAAGAGAGTGTCACCAAAAGAATTTTAGAAAAGGAAAAAACTAACGGTGTTTTAACAAACTTTATCTTTTTGCTTTCCTTTTGCGATTTTACCCTCAGGCCAGATGTATTGAATCCATATCATATTGAACTGAGGTCTATCTATCCATCTATTCCTATGCACAAGCTATTGTCCTAAGTTCTAGTGATATCAAACACACAAACACACACATACAGGTACATTGGTTATGGTATTCATTCACCCAAACTTTTTTCAGTAAGTAGTTATTGAGTTTCTAATATAGGCCCATTGTAATGGTCTGGGTGCTAGGAATATTGAGAGGAATACTAGAGAACATCTCCTTTCCTTCATTGTGCTTATTTTCTTTGGGAAGTGATATAAATACATAAAAATTATCATAGTATTATCATATAAAAATGGAATTTGAGATTAGGGAATAACAGAGAGAGTGAGCATTTCAGCTGTAAACTGAATGACAGAGCCAACCATATGAAAACTTGCAGAAAGGGCATTCCAGCTAGAGTTAAAAAGCTCAGAGATGGGAAGTATGCTATAAGAGCTACCTATGCTATAAGCCTTATGGTAAGACTCATCAGAGTAAGCGAGCGGGAGACAATCTTTGGTTTGTATAATGTATTTTAGGTCTAAATTATGATTTGTCTGTGAAGTAATTTTAAAACTTTATATTACCTATCTATATGATTTGACCAATTAGAACTTTTCATATTATCAATAAATAGAACATCCCAATAAGATTTTTAAATCACAGTGAGAGATTATGATATAGTGTTCTTTTGAGCTGTAAAATGCTTAAATTTTAACATTATTCCTGCTAATATACTATTAAAGATCTATATCCAGATGAAGGGAATATCATGAAACTGTTTTCCATTTGATATCCTTTGATACTACCTATTTTTCCTGCCTGAAGGATCTAATATCTTTATGGTCTCCTCAGGTTCTTTTTTAAATGAATACCATGGTACAAATGAAGCATTGGAAACCCAAGCTAACTGATAAAAAAGAAATAAAACAAACTAGCAATAAATTATATCACCTCTCTAGAAAGTTATGTGTTTACTTGAGCTATTAAAATAAACTCTACTGGTGAAAATCCAAGATTCATCTAATAGTTTACCATAAAAGTTTTTAATGAATGGAGCTTTAAAGTATTACTGAGTGATTTCAGGTTAAGATATTTAAAAGTGCAGAGATTCCCATGAAGATATGAATCATGGGGTAGAAGCTTGTTATATATCCAGATAAAAGTGGGTCTGCAGGACTGCAGTGTGGTCACTATGTCTTGAAAATGTCATCAGCTCTCCTTTATTCCACCTCTTTGAATAATATCATTAAGGAAATAGTAGAGCTGTGTCTTCTGAACCCTTTAAATGTTGGGTATGGAAGTATGGATTCTGACCCTTGGTTAAGGATTTTAATATTCCATACTAATTGACTTGTCTTTGTTCTGTTTTTCACTCTAATGAGGTCTCACTGAAAGGTCAAGTGAGATATTCATCTTCTTTTCCTAATTTAATTTGGTGGCTGCTTCCTTCATACATATATGTATGTATATTTTGCATACATTACTTTAAATATTCCCTACACATTTGCAATGTAAATATTTTTGTCATTTAAAAGAAACTGAGGGTGGGAATTAATTAAAATAATCTTCCTTAGATCACATAAATTAGAAAACAGGGACATTTGAATCCAGTGCTTGTGCTGTTATCATTTTCCTCCATTACTTCCCATATAAAACATATTATTAGGCTTCCATGGAGTTTGCTTCCTCCTCCAGCCTTCATATACCCTTAAACTAATGAACTCTATCATCATTAGATGTAATCCTGTGTACTTTTACTTTGGCTATGTGTTTTGCTTGTGCTATTAATACAATTTATTTTTCTGCCTTTATTGACAGCATTATAAATTTTTATTCTCGGTTTGCTATGATAAACATTGTCATTCAAGTTATGGTGGATCTGTCATTAAATGATTTAAATTTTTTTGCTATTTGTTTATTTTGTTTGTTTTTTGTGAGGTGACCCAAATCCAGAAAGTTTCTTAATGGCATGTTGACATTATTCTACTCTGAATAGCCCCCTAAACTGTTTTATATATTTAAAAAATTTCTTTATCTGTAGTCTCTACTCTCATCCCTCAACCTCTGCCATGGGCCACTATTCCAATTGCTTGATTTTTTTAAAATCATGTATGTCTTTTACATTTGGGTATGTTTTGTGCACATATTTAAAAATGCATAAAAGATCTTATAATATTCACCTAATTATGTTTTACTCTTTTTCACTCATATTGTTTTAAGACCTGACATTTTGTGACTATCTAAACACTTGTTTCCAACTTAGGAATAGTACTCTATAATGTGCATTTTCCTGTGATAAATTTAGGCACTCCTCACTTAATGACTGATTTTTATTCCTATGATGATGATGTTAAGCAAATGGGTCAATAAGAGAGGAACTTAAAGGTGGATATCTTGTGGTGTGGCATGGTGCCATAATGTATGTATTTTTCAATAGCTAGCATGTGACACCACACTAGAATAATGTAATTCTATCCATGCAAAAAGCATCATTAAATATGCTTTATTCCTCCAGGTGAAGTCATAGTCTTCCTTTTTGCCAACATTTTGTATTGTGGGAGCACAAAAAATAAACATTTATACGCAAAATACGTAGTCTTGAGTGATTGTGAACACTTCATGTAATCAACGCTAACCTACTGAGAAAACAAGGCAAAGACTGAGAAAGGGGATTCCTCATGCTGGTGATCTGGTCTAAGTCTGAGTGATCACATGGTTAAGCAGGTGGGTCATTAAGTGACAAGTGGCTCTATTTAAGATTGCCATCAGTTTCCTGCTACTGGAAGTAACTGCAGTGAACATTCTCCCGTGTTTTCCCACAGAGATCTAGGGTAGCAGTTGGGGAGGAGCAGACTTTTCTGGACGATATGCTCTGGAGTGAGACTGTTGGGTCATAGGTTATACATCACTTAATCCACAACAAATTCTCCAACCAGAAGTGCCCAGGGGTTCCTATATCTCTGCATTCCTACGTGCTTTTAACATCAATCCACTTTCTAATTTTATGGGTTTTAACTTTCCTCTTTTTTTCTGTTTCTTTTCTTCTTTTTTCTTTTTTCTTTCTTCTTCTTCTTTTCTTTTCTTTTTTTTTTTTTTGTATATTTTATATGGTTATTAGTAATATAAATTTCTCCTTCTGGGAATTACCACAATTTAATCTTTGTTAGCTTCTCTATTCAGTTGCTTATCTTTTACCTGTAGATATTCAAGAGTTCTTTATATATTCCAGTATTAATTGCTTTTTATTTACAGACATTGTAAATATTTTCTTCCAATATTTTATTGGTCTGTTAACTTTGTCAATGAAATTTATGGAACAAACATCTCTAATTTTAAAGGAGACAAATTTTTTTTCCCTTGGTGCCATGGAGGGTTTATTTAAGAAGTCCAACTATAGATCATAAAGAAATTCTAATATATGAACTTATATTATTTATGATTTACCTTTTATATGTAGGCCTTTAATTCTTTTGAAGTTTATGTTTATTGCTATTGCTAAATGAAGAAACTGGTTTATATTTTTTCTTCTTGGTGAGACAATATCCTCTTCTAATTCCTTTCCCATTCTCTCTTCATCAGTTCTATCATATATCAAGTTCTTATATATGAATAAATGCATCTCCAACTTCTATTTAATTAAAGATCAATGTTTATATCTCTAAGCACTTTGAAGAATATGTATCACAGAGAACTATTAAAATATATTAAAATAAATGTTTTATTTATGTAATAGTACTATTGAGAATTTTACTGAAATGTTTTTACAGTATATATCCCCAAAATTCTAAATTTAGATTTTTTAAAAAACTTACTTGAATTGAAGACATGTCTCTGCTCTGCCACTGATGAGAAAAGGCAATATTATTCAATTTACTAAAATAGATTGTCTGCAAAATTTCTTTCCACTCCAAAACTCAGTTTCATGGTAGAAAGCAAAACAAATTTGAATGAATGAGGTATGTAACGATAGTGAAGGTTAAAAGTGTCCTACTCATGTTCTTAGAAATGATAGTGTAAAATTCCATTTTTATTATTAGACCCCACCGTTATTTTGTATTTTTACAAAAGCATTTTATAATCCACAACTGTTCCTAGAATTTCATTGAAATTCAGATTTTCTACCTAATTGCCAAGGCCTTCAAATGCCACATCAATAGGAGAATATTAGGTACCAGTGGATCACATAGATTTTCTGATTTGTAATACCAAACAGCCATTTCTTAATCACATTGTTCACTGGAAGGTAATTTTGTTGCTTGCTGGTAGCTATTTCATTATATCAAACTGGACTGGAGTATGGCCAAATAAGCATTAGCCATTTGCTTAGTATGGGACTTGGGAGGAGGGGAGGATTTATTTATATATCAAAGCACACTTCGGAACAGCCTGGACACATCCTGGAAAGGAAGAGCATGTATATATAATTCTGGGTGGCATACTCTGAATTTGGATAATCCAATCTGTTTTATATTCTTCCCACCATAATATATGGGTTAGGATTGTGCTTATCTGAGAGTAAAAGAAAACTTTTTATAGTGGCTTTAAAAATAATAAAATGCTTAATTAGGTCACCTCCAAAAAATATCAGGGGGCTATTCAGCCCTAAGGGAGGTCATCAGTGACACATACTCATGTTTTCCTTCTATACTGTGGTTTTTGTCTTCATGATGGTGGATAGTGGGTCCTGGATTTTTTTTTTAATGAGTCTACTTTTTTCAGATGAATTACCCTTACAATATTTGAAGGTATGTTACCTTTAAATATGCTTTCTTAATATTCTAGACTCCAGAAATTACTCTTACAACATTATTTATCCATATTTACTTAGCTAGCCTTCTTTCTAAAAATCACAGTTTCTAAAATGTCTTTTTGAGATGTGCTGTATAGGAATAGTATGGATATATTTGGATCACTTTATTATTTCCCTTGATCTAAATTCTATAATAAAATAAGACATTATAATTATATATTAATATATTTATATAATGCATAATACCAAATAATATACAATACAGAAATATATGCTATTTATTGAGAATTTATGATGTGATAGCTTTCAACAAATAAGTGTTCGACATAGAATAATCCAGTTAACTTTCATTTAAACCTCAGATTTAACTACCAGTAATATTTCCATTTACAAATGAGGAAATTGAATTTCTAAGAGGGTAAACACTTGCCTAATGTGATACAGCTAGCGAGAAGCTTTTCTGGATTTTGAATTTAGGTAATATGACTCCACAGTCATGCTTTTCTTAAATACCATGCTATACTCTGCTCCTACATATAAAGTCTGTTTCCACATAGAAATTGTTGCTAAGTTTTATTATATAATTGTCTTATGCTCAACTACTCAATTTAGAGTTAGTAAATCCCAATATTCTCTTAAAACTTTACAAAATATATACATACTTGTGGTGAAGACATTTTTGACCTATGTGTGTTATTAAATCAAGTTTATTAACATACTGAGTATTCACTAAAGGACCTTGAAATGCACATGAGTCCTAAGTTTTTTGCCAGTCTTTACAATTACATTGTTTAAAATCTCTAATTAATCTAATCTTATCCATCTCAGTTTTGGTTAACTTTTGGCAGAGTAACTAAAGGCCTTGCTACAAAGAAAACATGAGTCAGATGGAGACTTTGATTACTGTTCACTCTTATAATTTGCACAAATGTGGCCTTAACTTGTCCTACAAATTCCAGTTTTTATAAACCGAGAAATCTGGGACAACCTTGTTAGGGAGAATACCATCACAATATACAATGCCATCACAATAGACAACAGCTCTCAAATCTACACTGTTTAGCTTTCAAAAATTTAAACCCATTTAATGTACTAAAGTTTTTTAAAAAGAGGCACTGACATATGGGTTTATCTTTTCAGTGTTGTTAGAAGATAAAAAAATAAAGTTTAATTCACATAACATATGCAAAATATTTATTTAAAATAATTTTCATGAATATGCTTGCCAGTCCATGAGTTAAAGGTAATTTGATTGAATAACAACAAGACCCATATAAAATAATCATTGTTGATAATTAAGTAATAACAACAAAACTCAAATATAGTAATCATTGTTGAAAACCCAAAAAACACTGCATTTCAATACTAGCTTTATTTGTAATAAAAAATGAAATTAGAAATCCTTTAGCAGCAGAAGAGGTTACTGTTTAACAGAGACCTCTGATAGAATTTAAAATGTAACAAAACTTTTGTTTAACAAAGATAATTCATCTTTAGGAAAAATAAAATTTTATTTGATTCATTTTAGGAACCAATGGATGTCATATCAGTATTAGACAGCATAAAATATTGTACTCCTGTTCTTGTTTTATGAAGTAGCTCAATTCTAGAATAGTAGATGTGTAATAAAAGATATTTGTCTATAGTCATGCAACTCGACAGAGTCAGAGCCCCCTACTTGGTCCCAATTGGTTAGGGAAGAGCATTCTGTTAAAAATATTATTAGATAATGCATATATATATATGCAAACAAAAAATTCAAGTTGAAGAGTGTCTTTGAGATTATCTACCACAGTGATTTTCCTTTTATTTTTATTTTTTAAAGAAAAACCTCTTTTAAAAAAAACACATTTTTATATATTTCACCATATGTAAGACATAGTTGTGAGATATCACTTTAGTTGGACTCCTTAAAGAGAGTGCCCTAAGGTTCACCTTATGAGGCCCTTACTTTCCCATGTGGTAGTTCTTACCTTATTAAGTGACACTGGAACACAGTATCAAATAGTTAGTAATTCCACTATTTGATAGACATAAGAAAATTGAGGCAAAAAGATGTGAATTAGTGTCAGTAAAAATTCATATCTTTCTTTCTTGATTCCTAGATGAGTACTCCATCATTTGAAATGTTGCATTGAAGGTTAATGCTCAAGGATAGATGCTAGCACTATATAATTCTAGGCAAACAGAAAAGATCTTCATATTACCTGTATTTTGGAATTATTGATGCTACTGTTCTGCTCCATTAGTAGGGATAATTGCTATATGACTGCACTGAGTAATTATGAAAGCTATTAAATTCAATTGAATGCTAAATACATTTTGCTACAAGTAATAAGTTTGTTTGACACTGAAATGAGTTAGTTATCAACAGCAAGTTCTAGTATCTTTAGAAATCCTAAAACCAAACATACATCCTCTTCAGATGCCTAGGATAGTTTAAGAAAAATATAACTGGAGACCCTGACATCAGAGTGGATGGGTGGCCTTTTGGTGAATAGTGAGATTAAGATTTTAGTTAATTTTATTCCTAATTGTAAGTAAGAAGCCATGTGATTTGCAAATGTCACAAACAAGTGGTTACTCTCCCAACACATTACTCTCACTCCCTTCCATTCAAGAAAAATATGAAAGTAAATAATTGTATCTAGGTTGGTACAATCCTATAACAATTTACATAAATTTAAATATGAAAGTAAATAATTGTATCTAGGTTGGTACAATCCTATAACAATTTACATAAATTTGAAACTTGCATACAACATTAAACTCAGTCCTAATGCAATGCAACTCCATTAACAATTAAAAACTTAGTGATACACACTTTTTCCAGGTTTTATTAATTCTCCAGTTATCTATAAATCCATTGAAGTCAAATTTCTTTTCAACTGGAAATGTTATTATACTTGAATGGTAGTCCAGATAAAAGGAGCTCTGGAGTCTACAGTTGATTATTTCTTTTTTCTTTCTCTTGGGTTACCACTTATTTTCTGTCCTTATTCCTTAGATCTAAATGACTTTCACTAGATTTGGAATCTCAATCTCAAAGCCATTATTCTACTTTCTAGGGGTGATCTGAGTCCTTGTCAATTTTGCCAAAAGCATGAAAAAATATTTACTTAGTTCAGCCAAAAATAATAAAACACAAGAATTTAAATTCAAGGTGAAGTATAAAGTACATACCAATGCAGAGAAATATATTAGTTCATAAGGTAAAGGTCTGTGATTCTATTTTAATCTAAGTGTGGCCTGAATACAGATTGACAGACATGGTTTAGGGGATACCTGACTCCATTTTTTTCCTTTTGAAACATGTTCTTATAATTGGCTATGGGGTTGAAGGGCCTTCACAAAGGCAAAACTTTTTCAAAACCTTTCTTAAAACCTTTTCTTTTCCTGTTTTAAAGTCCCTGATTCCTAGTGGGCTATTCATTCATTTCCAATATCGTACATGATTATGTACTTCAAACTGTCAGCAGTGTACATAGGAGAAATGATTGATGTGCTCTGAATGATCAAACTGGCTCAGGTTGCTTATATTCATTTACTTCTTAATGTTCTTTTTTATATTTTTTCCCTCGTTTCCTCCAAGGGAAGGATTTTCAAGAATAACCTCATTAAAACTTTACATATTAGTAATATTTACCATGAATTTATGTCTTTATCCCTGGACTTGGGGCTTGAGACAAAATGAGTTATCACACTAAGAATATGAGATGGTCAAAAACCATTCTCACTAAGTGAAAAGAAAATATTTCTTTATTCTATCTTCTCTCCAAAACCACTGTCTTCCTATTAGTATAATAATAATACTATTTTCAGATAAAGCAAAATCAAGTCCCTGAAAATACCCACAAATGGAAAATGTTGGAGAAAGAAGGGTGTGTCATTGAATTTCTTTCCTATTGATGAAGTACATTGCTTTAGGACAAGAAATTCCTTGGATGCAATTTTCCAATTTGTAAAGATTATCAGAGAACTAGAGTCCCTATGTAGATTGAACTACATGTCCATTTTAATTTGAATATAGTTGATAGAATTCATTTAATAGGATTAATGTAGCAGCCTCCCAAATGTTTGGCTAGCCCCTAGTTTCTCCCAACTGCAAACCATTCTCTACATAGAGCTCAGAGTGATCTTGCTAAAACTTTTAACTCGGGGATACAGCTCGCCCCACCCTTTTCTTCCTGTTTTGCATTCTAAGGGGTGATGTTCTTTTACTTTCTCAATTACACCATGCAATTCATATCCAGGCCTTTACATGGCCATTTCTCTTTTCCTAGAATGATTTTGTTCATCTATCTTCTTCAAATAAATCACACCCCCATATAATTAAATTCTCATCCTGCTTGTCAGTAAACGCTTGTCTCACCTTCCTGTCTGCCCACCTGCTGCCTGCATGAGTGAAGCCCTGGCCCCACTCGGTTCCTCCACCAGGCTGCTGGGCTGCTTTGTATCTGAACTGCACAGTGGAAAGGGAGGAGATGGGCACTGCGCCTGCAAAACTCCAAATTCAAACCACTGTTTTCAGAGGAACGAGGGGTAAAAAGCAGTCTTTAAAGATTAACGTGGGAGTTCCCTGGTGGTGTAGTGGCTAGGCTTCAGCGCGCTCAATGCTGTGGCCTGGGTTCGAGTCCCAGCCAGGGAACTACCCACATAAAAATAAATAAATAAAAATAAAAAAATAAAGCTCCTTGGGTGGTCCTAATATTAAAACAAACAAAAAAGATATTAACGTATACTTGTTTATTCCTGATAAATACCTGTGGCAGGAATCTATGAATATGCAGCATTCATAATAGCACCAAGCATGGGAAATAGTTGCATTAGCTAACCTTGCCTCAAAGACAAATCCTTGCCCTAAGGCAAGAAATTAGATATAACATTTGTTGAAAATGAGCACATTTTCTATGTTAATTTTCTTTTTAAAAAATCCAGATGGATTTGGAATTGGAATTACAGATAATGCCACATAAGTGTTCCTAATGTTGTCAGCTCCACTGGGATGAAGTGTCTCACCCCAACCCCTCAGATGGTAAATCAGGACTTAAATCCTCTTGAAAGCTCCCTTAAGACCCCATCGTTACCTAATGTCAATTGTTCAATTACAAATCAGGTTTCAAATGTCTCCAAATTCTGCATATTGAAGAGGTAAGTAGAAAAATATTTGAGAGATGGAGAAGAACAAGAGCAATTTGGACTTTCATTAAACTACACATAATTAACACAGAACAGATGCTTTCCAGTTAATTGTGCTGGCTTCAGACCCAGGAAAATCTGTACTGATTCTCTTGGACAGAACTCAACATGGAGAAAAATGTAGTAAAATCAACATATATTCTATAATAATTTATAAAAAGCATTACCCTTATCTTAAATATTTATATTCATCTATGCATATCATAGAATTACATGTTAAATAAAGTAATTTAAACAAACAAGTTATTTAAATACTTCCCTGTAAGTGTTTAAGATTTAAAACATATAATATTAATAAAGACATGAAAAATGGACAAGTACTAAGTTAGGTACAAAACAAAATCTATCTATTTATCTATTATCTATCTCTAAAAATAGAACACAACTTTACTGTATATACAAATACCTACACATATGACAGCCCTCATTCATTCATATACATATATGTATGAGGGCTGTCTGGAAAATATCCAGCCATTTTTAGTATAACAGGAATGGTTACATGGCTGGATACTTTCTGGACAACACTTGTATATGCAAAATACTCTAGGGCATTCAAAAGATACTAGTACAAGAATACAACTTTAATATTATAGAAAATATCACACACACACACACACACACACACACACACTTTTTTTATAGTAAATAGAAAGGGTCCTATGTAGGACCCTACTGATAAGAGACCAAGACTTTGTCTAAATAAGAATTCCAAAGAGAATAGAAGTATTGAGACAGCTAACAAGTATGAGTATGTAATCATTATAATGCCCAATATATCATTTCTGGTTTAAAAGCATTAAAAAATCCATTCTTTCCATCCCTTCAAAATTATAATTTTTTAGTTTTTTTACAGATCTGTGCATTTATAAATGTGAAAATGATATTACTATTATAGTAAGTATATGAGCATATTTTTTTTTAAAAACAATTGTAGCTTTATTTTCTTGGTTAGCATGTGGTTGTTAGAGATGATGCTAATATTTTCTATGTACAGTTGGAAACTGTTAAGAATGAAAATTTAATTGGACAAGGAGATAAAAGATACACTCTATCCAGCTACACAAGCACACACACATAGACATGCACACAAAGTAGTCTAACATATTCTAACAAAATACTGATTGTAGATATATCAAGATGATAAAAAGCAAGGCTTATTTTGATTATATTTTCAAATTTTTTTACAATTCAGCTCTAGCATATTGCTTAAATCTGGAGTTAGATCTTTGATTCAGTCTTCAGTTCTGTTATTCACTAGATGTCTGTCATTGTATAAGTAACATAAACTAGCTAAAACTCAGAGGCACTATTTGCAAAATAATGATAATATTCCCAACATGATAGCACTGTTGTAGGAATCCAACTGCATGAGAAAAATCTAAGAAAAATACCAAATTGCTTAGCAATAAACAAAAAATATTTCAGTTGTAGTAATGATGGTAGTAGTGTAGATTAAAATGAAGATATAACTAATTTTATAATGATGATACATATAAAGAGGATTTAACTATCTTAAGGACCAACAAAATTGACCTAAAAAAAAAACTGGTATCAGATTACTTCTGCTTGATTAATTAACCTATTGGACATTTTTAAGAACCAATATATGTTTGTCAAATAATCATTCAATCCTCTACATAACCACCAACAGAGTGCCACTAAAAGATCTTTAATAAAATGCCAATGTAAAACATAAACACATAAAGTAGTAATCTATAAAGAACTTGATATTTGGCATAGTGATAAGTTCAGAGCTCCAAGCATCTTTGTCTGGATTCTTCAACTTCTTTAGTACCTATCAAGGCTGAAACATGGGCTTATCTACATTGAGTATATGGAAATTTTTAATCTCAAATATACCTATTTTTATTAGAAACTTTTACATTGAAGGTGGAGAGAAAATGTTTTATTTTGCCAGTCTTGTATATCACTAAGGTAAGATAATGAGAAATAGCAATCATTAATTATTTATTCAGTAATTATTTACTAAGTCTTTACTATGTATCAAATATTATATCAGGTAGAGTAGAGAAAACAGACATAGACCCTATTCTCATAAATATCAGATTTTAATGTGAGATACATAGCAAAAATAAAAAATTACAGCATAGTGTGATAAATATTATAAAAGTGGTGATGCAGGCTGCCTGACTAGGAAACCTCTGGATCTGGGAAAGGGACATAGAAGGCTTTCTGAAGGAACTGGTATTTAAGTTGGGAACTGAAGAAGTAATTAATATTAATTAAGTGAAAAAAAGAGGGAGTAAAATAGAAAAAATAAAATGTACACATGCCTGGTATAAAGACAAAACCTCATGTTTTATGGAATCTGGAATATAGTAGATCTAAAGAAGAGTATGGAAAAAGGATCAGCTGAAGAAGTTAGCAAGAGGGGGATACAACAGCAAACCTCCACTATAATGCATAGCTCCATATTGTAGTACCTATGAGATGCCTTCTGAAAATGTCCACTAAATGTAAGCTCAGAGTCAAAAATGACAAACACAGGTTCCAGCAGAAGTATAATAACACCCAGGTTTGAGTTATGATTTTATTACAAAATCATAACCATACATGATTATGGTTATGCAAATAGTGCCCTTTTTTATAAGCTGGTAATCAATACCAAATCTTTTATTAAAAAAATCATTAGCATGTATGGTTTTGATTTTTTAATAAAATCATAAATCAAGTTCAAGTTTTACTTCTGCTGGATCCTGTATGTAAAGAATGCAGTGTAGAAAGTTAGAGAAACAATGAAATTTATTGTTGATCATTGCATGTATTTGTGTCAGTCAGGGTTCTAGCAGGAGACAGAATTCACCCAAGATGCTTCAAATGAATATACTTAAATAGAATCTACTTACCATTGTATTCGAGAGCTAAGTAAGCAAACAAATTATGGTAAAACAGCCATTTGCCTAGCAAGAGTAGGATGACATTTTAACTCAAAAGGTGAGAAGACCAAGCAAGGAAGCAGAGTATCAGTAGCTTGGTGAGAATTGTAACTCTGGAGAAGATACATGTAGCAGATAAGCTTGTAATAGACTGGACAGATACGTTCATCTGGAGGCAGGTCAAAGGTAGGGAGAGAGTAGGGAGGAATATCCTGACCACTGTCTTTCTCCACCTCTTTATCATCTTTTGTTAGGATGTTGCACTGTCTGAACCCAAGAAGCCAGGTGGCAAGAAATTCTGGGAGATGCAGTCTACAGAAGACAATATTCTAGGACATAGGCCAGGGAGGAATGGAGAAACATGGACATGGGGTGGATGTGGGGGCAATAACAGAGTAATTATCAGACACATGAGGTCTGACAAGTAAGTTCAAAAACTCATCCTAGAAAACATGCCACATACCTCATTGCTGAATATCACTACAGTCACCTTCAAAGTACTCCCCTTGGGAAGGATGCCAGTGCATAGTCCCCTCTTTAAAGCAATTTTGGAACTCTTTTTCTGGAATGGCTATCAGAGCAGTCATATTGCCCCTGATGTCCTGAATGTCATAAAAATGTCTTCTTTTTAATGTTTTGTTTATCTTTGGGTAAAGAATAAAGTCATTAGGGTCCAAATCAGGTGAGTAGGGAAGGTGTTCCAATATAGTTTTTTGTTTACTGGCTAAAAGCTCCCTCACAGACAGTGCCCTGTGAGCTGGTGCATTGTTGTGATGCAAAAGCCATGAGCTGTAGGCAAAAAGTTCAGGTAGTTTTCGTATAACGTTTTTACACAGGCTTTTCAGCACTTTCAAATAATAAATTTGGTTAACTGTTTGTCCAGTTGGTACCAATTCATAATGAACAATCCCTCTGATATCAAAAAATGTTAGCAACATGGTTTTGTCTCGATTTGGATAAAACTATTTTGGTCATGGAGAACTGGCTGACTTCCATTGTGTACTTTGACACTTTGTTTCAAGGTTGTGTTGGTACACCATGTTTCATCACCAGTATAACATGGCCCAAAACATCATCTTGCCTCTTCAAAAGGTCTTGGCAAGCTTTGACCCTCTTTTGCTTTTGCTCATCAGTGAGTTCCTTCAGAACCATTTATGCACACACCTTTTTTTATGCCAAGATTTTCAGTGAAGATTTTTCTGTTTCTCTATCAATGTTTATTTGGTCTGCTATGCTTCTCAAAGTCAGTCAATGATGTTGATGCACAATTCGACGAATTTTTGCAATATTTTCATCATTTCTGCTCATTACTGCCTGCCTTGACCTGTCTTCATCAATGACACTTTCTTTCCTCTCAGAAAAATGTTTAATCCCTTTGTACACTGCTGTTTTCTTCATGGCATTATCCCCATTTACTTGGATTAATGTGTCCCTAATTTCACTTCCTCTCTTGCCAAGTTTTACAAGAAATTTAATGTTTGTTTCTTGCTCCAATTCAAGCACCAACATTCTCATGATGGCACACAAAAACATTCAACAATAATGAACACCACTCAGAATTGTTGAATCTGCAGATCAAATTAGGAAGAGTTGTCATCTTAATGATATTGAGTCTTCCAATCCATGAACAAAGTATATCTCTCCATGTATTTAAATCTGTTTGGTTACTTTTATCAGTATTTTATAAGTTTCAGCATACATATTCTATACTTACTTTGTTAGAATTATACTTAAATATTTAGTTTTTCTTCATGTCATTGTAAATTATATGATTACATCACATATGTGATATAATATATAATGTACTATTGTATATACTGTAGACAATGTAATTCCTAAACGTGTAGTTAAAATTTTGTATTCCAATTATTTATCGCTAATGCATACAAATATAGCTAATCTTGTATGTTGGCTTTGCATTCTATAATGCTACCAGACTAATCTGTTAGTCCTGGAAACATTTTGTAGATATTTTGGGATTTTCTATGTAGATAATAAAGTCCTCTATGAATAGACTTTTGCTTCCTTTTTTCCAATCTGTATAGTTTTATTTCTTTATTATATGGCTAAAACTTCTAGTATAATGTTGAATAGGAATAGAAGAGAGGAAATCATTGCCCTGTTCTCAATATTCGAGGAAAATCATTCAATTTTTCCACCATTAAGTATAATGTTAGCTACAAGTAAGGTTGTAGATAGATGCCTTTATCAGATTAAGAAAGTTCCTAGTTTGCTGACAGTTTTCATCATGAATGGATGTGAAATTTTGACAAATGTTTTCATTTTCATCTACTTATATGATCACAGTTTTTTTTTCTTTAGAGAGTTAATATGGTGAATTACATTGAATTTTGAATGTTGAACTACTCCTGCATTCTTGGGATGGACCTCATTTGATCATGATGTACTATTATTTTATATATCACCAAAATGGACTTGATAATATTTTCCAAGGATGTGTCTATATTCACAAGATATATTAATTTATAGTTTTCTTGTTATGTGTTTCTGGTTTTGGTGTTAAGGTAATAGCAGTCTCATAACATATATTTGAAAGCACTCCCTTCTCCTCTATTTTCTGGATGACACTATGTAGTATTACTTCTTCCTTAATTCACCATCAGGGCCAGAAGTTTTCTTTTTTTCTGAGGTTTTCAAATACAAACTCTACAAACTCAATTCCTGAAGTAGATATAGGGCTACTCAGGTTATATATTTTACTCTGAAGTTGTTTTTTCTCCTTTGTTTTTTATAATGTTAGACTTAACTGGGTTGACATTAGTTAACAAGAATTACATAGGTTCCAGGTGTACAATTCTATGGTGCATCATCTATCTGTTGCATTAAGTGTTCACCACCCAGGGTCAACTTGTTTCCCATTGCTGTTTATTTGACACCCCCTCCTACCTCCCCCACCCACTTCCTCTCCCACCCCCTCCTCCCTTGCCTTCAAGTAACCACTAAACTATTGACTTAAGTTGGTTTTAATAGTTTGTGTTTCAAGAAATAATTTCACCTTAATTGTCAAATACATGGGCATAAAATTATGTATTATATTCTTTTTTTACCTTTTTACTGTTGAAGTCTGCAGTGGTATCTTTTCTTTCATTCCTGATATTGATAACTGTGTCTTCTCTGTTTTTGTTTTTTCTTCGTGGTCTGTCTCACTATATTATTTAGTAAGTTTTTTTAGAGAATCAACTTCATTTCACTGATTTTCTCTATTGATTTCTTGTTTTTAACTTCATCGAATTATACTCTTACCTTTTTATTTCTTTCTTTTCTTTGCTTTGTTTAGACTTAGATTCCTCATTTTTACCTGATTGAAGTCAAACTGATACAGTATAGTCCACAGTTTCCACAACAAATCATATTGTTAGCATAAAATATCTAGCTTGGCGCAAGGCCCTAGGTGTACAAAGAAACTCTTATGAGGCAGGATAACCCAATGATTGAGAGTTTATCTCCATGCATTCAGTCAAAGGCTACTTTCTATGAAATATTCAGGGTTTGAACACCCCTGAACAAAGCTTCTGAGTTAACTTTTTATGAATACTAATTTTTTTTACCTTTAAATACAATCAAGATTTTCTCTCCCATATACTTATTTCTTTGTATAGAATATGCTTAGGTTTGTGTTATAGTATTTCATGTTGTTCCACAGTTTTTTTAAACTTCTTTTTACTTTGTTGGGGGGACATGAAGTGTGTTTGTGTGTGTGTGTGTGTGTGTGTGTCCACAGACATGCATGCAGTTTGAGTGATTTCTTTCGCACTATTTTAACATTCATTGACTCTCTCTTCATCAGTGTTAAATCTTTTTATGAGGCCATTTGAAGCATTCGTCATCTCTGTTACTGTCTTCATCTTTGATTTCTGGCATTTTCATTTGATTCATATAGTTTTCAATCTCTTTACTAAAATTATTCATTAGTTCTTATGTTTTATCTACTTTTTCTATAAGAGTTTTTAACATATCTATGTTCCTTGTCATATAGTTTTAACATCTGTGCCATATCCAAGTCTGGTTCTGATAATTGCTTTGCCTCTTCTAAGAGGGTTTTATTTTTGCCTATTTATATGTCTCATATTTTTTTGTTATTGTGAGTCAGGCATCTTATGTAAGATAGTTGACCTGTTATAAATATATTTCATGCCAGAGAAAATCTTTCTTCATGCTAGGCCTTTCATCAAGGAGATAGACTTAATCTAGTTAGAAGTTGGGTTGGATTTGAGATTTGCTATAGCTGTAGTTATCCTCAGTAAAACATGGGCTTCAAATTCCTGTATAGATAACTTATATTTATAATAAGCTTGCTCTTTGTACCAGCACAATACATGTGTTGTGTTTTTAGGTGTTATTTTCATACTCTGCCTCAGGGAAGGTCTCTGTATCTGCTGTTGTTTCTCTCTTTGCCCCCTTCTAGCAATACCCTGCTTTTACTTGCTATTCACATGTGCTAGCTTGGTGATGGGTATTACAAAGGAGCAGAACAGTCTTTGTTGTTTTGAGTAAATCTCAGTCCTTTAATATGGCCTTCTTGGTTACACTCCCTATCCTCTAAATTTATTTATGAGATCTCCTCTTAATTGATGCCTTTATCCCAAAAGTAGGTTATATCCTCTTTCCTTTCCAGCAATAATAAGTTTTGACAAATGTCTAAAGGCGGAAATGCTTGTTGCCCTTCCCCAACAAATGCAGGTTTTTGTTCCATAGTGAAGATATAGATAAAAGATAAAATCAGAGCTTTTTTCCTTCCTTCACAGCTGCTGTTCCCTCTTCTTAGTTGGTACCACAACAGATACTTCTTATGTCTCATTTCAATCTTTACTATGAATGCTTTGTGGTTTTTAGGAAGGAAGAATCTGCCAGAAGATGCAGACTTCCTCAATTTCTGTGGCCCCCAGGATTTTCACACCGTACCATCTGCTTGAATGTCCCTTTTTATCAATTATTTAATTGTTGTAGCTAAACTCTTAGCAGTTTCTGGTTGTTTCTCTCCCAGCTTAGTGTGTACCTGCATCACTCTTTCTTGCATTTCTTCTCAGAGTTGTGGTCAGTTGTTGCTATGCAACATCATCTCTCCAGTGGGTTAAAAAAGGTCGTGATTTTTTATTTAATCTAATTTTTATTGTAAGAGTGAGAGAAACTCTTTTCCTAGCTTTCTGTATCTTAGCAGTAGGCCAGAAACCTGGCTGATGAAATATTAGCTGAAGTGAAATATTAACAAGTGTTTAGTTGCTGATACTTAACCTTCTAGCCTACTGTGATTCTGCTGTGTGATCTTGGAAGCATGCATTAGTATAGATGAGCCATAATGCAAAAGAAAGACAATTGCCCTGGGGAATTTGCTGTATTTTTAATAAACACTGTGAATGAGCAAACTTTTTTTAACCTGTAGAAATCAAGTAGTTGCTTGTCATAGCAGCAACACTTAGCATGTTCTGACTAATATAGCATTTAAGTTGTGTTATCTGAGTTGATGACAGAGGCACAAATAGAACAGAGGCAGAGATAAAAATATATTTTTAGCATAGAGAAGGAAACAAGAACCACAGACCTAGGAAACTTTTTCTAGGGTTTCAGGGGTCTGGACAAAAAGTAGGAACCCAATCATTAGGAACAAAAGTATAAGGCAAAGACTAATTAATAGAGTAAATGAAATAACTATAGAGATATAATTACAGTAAAACTGTAAGCAAAGCCAAAATATATTGCCTTGAAAATAGAATCAAGGTAAGAGCAAGAGACTCAGCAAAACTGACTCAGTGTGAGTAGTGGGTTATTCAGTTCCTCCTGACTCCCAGCATCTTAGACAGATCTCTTTCTAGAGTGGTTAATTGGCCCCAGCATTGAGGACTACAAGAAGATATCACAGGAAGCCAAAGAGTTGTTATAACCCAAAACATGACTAAGAGCCTCTGTTGTGGGAACAGTCCTTTAAATGACAATATATATCATCGTGATCAAAATGCCATTGTGAACTTCTCATTCTATGGCAAACAGCTTGAATGCTAAGATACTACCACCCGAATCCATATGTCTTAGTGTATGCTCTGCCAAGGAGTCTGCTTGCCATTTGCTCTATCTCTTCAATGCCAAACACCCAGGTGAGAAGTGAAGTATTCAGTCAGTGTTTCTAAACATCCAGATGTTTGGCACCAAGTAAGTTAAATATCTGGATGCATGACAGTTTTCTTTTCACTTTTTCATCTGGCTTTTTGGCATCATATAACGTTAACCATTGTGTAGATGCTTAGGACTAAGAAAATATGGAATCTTGTCACAAATCAGCATATATTTTTTCTAAAGTATTAGACAATCTTAGCTTTGAAATTTCAGGCTTTAAAGGACATCTAATGCAACTTCCTTCATAATCAATTTGTTGTATCTCTGCAAGTAAACCAAGGGGACTCCAGAAAAACCTGTTTTAATATCAGGAAACATTAACTTCCAATCTCTGGTTTTATGTTATAAGCATATATAGAACTTCATTCAAAAACCATTTGTTGGGTGATTCTCTCATCCAGGGCCTGGGAGACAAAAAGACAAATATGGTATGTTTTTAAGATAGGCCAGTCTAGTAGAAAGAAGTAAGGCAGCTGCAGGGAAAACGAAGAGAAGAGGACTGCTTGGAGTGGTATTTGAGGCATTGAATCAGGAAGATTTGATGACTGATAAAATATATCTGCTTGAGGATCTCTCAGTATTAGGATATGGTAAGTATAACACCAATTTTCTCCTCCATTTAATCTGGATAAAACCCTTAACATATAGGTATTATTTCATTTTATATGAATTTAGAGGTGTTAAGTGAGATTTCCAAGGTCTTACCACTTGAAAATTCAAAGAGGGTGCTTTGAAAAACAGGATTTTCTCCTTCTGAATTTCTTTCAATGAATTGCTTCAGTGCCTCCCTTCAAATATCTCTAACAAAGCTCAAGTCTTCAGTACCCTGAACTCATCATCCCAGTGAATGATTAGAACCTGGTGAAGGCTTGAATCCCAAGACACTTAGAGATTTCTCGTGATGAGATATAAATTACTCAAGAAAACCAAAGCAGCCAAAAGAAAGTAATAACACATGAAAAGAATGATTGACACTAAAAGATGGAAGAGAACTCAGCCTCCCAACATTGAAAAACCAAAGAAAATGAAATATGTATAAATGTTAAAAGCAACAGACAGATGGACTCAGATAGAATTCGGCTGCTTCCTAATCAGGAGAGACAATTTCCCATCTTTAGGGTGTCAGATAAAAACAAATCTGGACTTAGATAAAGAGAGATTTTATTCAGAGACAATTGCAATAAGCAAAATGCTCTGATCTTGGCATCTGCGTGTGTCTTCAAAAATCAAACAGATGTCGATCATACCTCAATAAAGTGGTTAAAAATATATCAAACAGAAAAAAAAGGTTTTTCTTTTAAAGGGAGGGGTAATTAGGGCTAGCAGGAACTTTTAAATGAAAATGAGCAAGTGAGGGAGTGAGCAGATAGCATGATAGAAAAAGACTGGTGGGAAATGTTTCTGGCTGTGGTCAGCAGATTCTCAGGAGGGGTTACTAATGAGAGATGTTCTGCATTTTAGTACTAGCTCAGAATCAGGGGTAAACCAACGTTTTGGGGTCTTTAGAAAGGAGAGAAGTCTGGCTACAATTTAGTCAAGACAAGGAAGAGAGTAAAAAATGGACAGTTGTAAATACTTGGTCAAGGGCCATCTGCGGTATTGACATCCAAGAGAATCATCTATTTTATCTGCCAAGTTTTACTTTATCTCTAGTGCCTTTGTCCCTACATTTTAGATTCATTCATGTCTCTTTTCTGCTATGATTATAGAACACTGTTATAAATTTTAATACTCAGGCCCAACCTTGACTTCACTCTATTGCTGAACCAGATTTCCCTGAATAGAAGCATAATGAATCCACCCAATTCTGAGCCCTTCTTTCCCCTAAACAGGAAGTTGGTGCAGGCTGGCTAGTAGATTCTCATGAACTTGCTATTTTGGTGACTAAGTAGTTGGCACAAGAAGCCCTGCGGGATTGTGTTTCCTGGATTTCAGTTTGGAACTGGAGCATTCCTCAGATTTCCTCATTTTGGTCCTGATGGAGCAACATTTTTGAAGTGGATATTCTGACTCTTTATCACTGGTCGGCTATGAGACTCAATGACCCACTCCTGAATTCCTCGGAAAGCTTAATTTGGAATGTAAAGGATTTCACAGGAAACGGTTGTTTACTGTTTCTTCATGTTTCTGGCAAAGACACATGGTTTCTTTGACTACATGGAATCTTGCTTTAAGCACCCCCGATTTTATTTAACCTGTGATTTGCACAGCTGATAAAAACAAAATCCCATTCTTACTAGTACCCTTTAAAACTGAGATTGTAGTCATTAAATAGGAGTTCAATTATTTAAATGCATATTTTCTGTAATTTGAATGAAATTTAAGATGCAATGAAGTTTGTAGTTTTCCCTTATTTTGTTGTACTTTTTTGTTTGTTTGTTTTTGGTCATTTTAGAGGAGTACAAAAAACCAATAAACTGTTTGAAGAATAGTTTATGATCTCTTTAACTTATCTTCTCCTTTCCCATATTGGGGCTCTTACTTTGCATTCCCCCCTTATTTCTAACTTTTATTATGGCAATTACTCATTGGAATTCAAAAGTTCTCTTAAAGAGGTTGAATTATATACCCAAAGAAGGCAAGATGGTTTCTAGGGACTGTAGCAGGCATGTCATTTTGGATTAATGCTGGTCTTACAAATGCAATATGTAAGTTATAATGAAACACATGGAAGTCTGGGTAATTTACTGCAGTAGACCAAAGACCATCATATATATCCCAGAGGAGAAGCCTTGAAATATTCAAAGTTTAAGAAGGCAAACTAAAGAAATACTTTTTATATCTAAAAAACTCTGATTACATGTGCATTTAGATTACTCACAACAATTTTAATTTCCTGGGTTTGTCAAAAAAGAAAAGGAAGTAATAAGAGAAGTGAAAAACTATAATGTCAGAATATGGTCATAGATAAAGCTATTTACAGTAATTCAGGCCTGATTAAAGTTAAAGAGAAAAGAAAATAACCTATATAAACGATGTGATGTTTTTCTTTTGTAAATGAATATTACAAAACTACCAAAAAGTTCATTTCCTACAGCCCACCATAGTGATTCCATGTGCATCTTATTTACGGTTCTGTCTTTTAAAGCCTATTATCTTATAAAGGAAAATTATGTCTGAAGTTGATCAAGACTGAATAGTCATTACCTAGGAAAAAAAACATAATTCCTACCAGTATTATGTATTTTATTTTATTTTATTTATTTTTTCTTTTGCTTTTTGGTATGTGGGTAGCTCCCTGGCTGAGAATCGAACCCAGGCCGCAGCGCTGACAGTGTCAGCGCCAAAGCCTTAAGCCACTACACCAGGGAACTCCCTGTATTTTATTTTAAATGAGGAATTATATCTTTTTCAATTTTTGGTTGAGATGGAAAAGCAGCAAACAAGGCTATAAACCTCTGTAATTCACTCAATGGTAATAATACATTAAACACTTAGATAACTAGACTTCACATTGCCAAATAGAACTGAGAGGATGCACTGCTACATAATTCTATAAACACAACAGCAATAAGAAATTGGCCACTCAGCACCAGTACTGCTCTTTTTCTTGCCTATTTGTACAAACCCAGGTTAGCTGAGCTAAGGACATCTTTTTCTGTGTTAAAAATAGATCAAAGTACCTAAAGTTGATAAAAATTGACAAAGAAAAAAATGTGCTGCAAATGACAAGATGCCTCAGAGGATTATCAAATTTATTATCTTGAAAAGATTAGATTTTCACAAGATTATCAAATGGGAAGAGGAAACTGAGTGGAGTAAAAGAAACTAAGACAGTTAATTGAATTTGCAAGACACGTTGACTGTCAACAAGGAGAAAATCAAGTGAATTACATGGGTAATTCAAGGAAAAAAGGACAGACACCCTTTCTTAAGGCTTTGTATTTTCAGATTATAGTTTTATGTAACCATGTATGTGTTTTTTTATTTGCATTTCCTCTTTATTAAAGATCTTGAGGCTCCTGAGCCACTTTCTTTGCTCAAGCCCGCTCCTACCTCTTTGGAGTGTACTTTCTCCTCAATAAACTATCTTATTGTTTCACCACTTAAAAAAAAAAAAAAAGATGTTGAGCAACTTTGCATATAGCTGTTGGCCATTTATCTCTTCTTTGGAAAAATGTCTGTTCAGGTCCTCTGCCCATTTTTTAATCAGGTTATCTGGGGGAGTTTATTGCTATTCAGTTATATAAATTTCGTATTTTTTTGTATATTGATCCCTTCTCAGATATATGATTTGCAAATATGTTTTCCACTCCATAAACTTCCTGTTTAATTTGTCAAATGTTTTCTTGCTGTGAAGAAACTTTTTAATTTGATGTAGTTTTGTTTGTTTTTGCTTTTGGTGCCTGTGCTTTTGGTATCAAATCCAAAACTTTATTGCTAAGACCAATGTCAAGGAACTTTCTCATATGTTTTCTTCTAGGAGTTGCACAGTTTCAGGTCTTTCATTTTGAGTTGATTATTGTATGTGGTATAAGATAAAGGTCCAGTTTTATTATATTTGTATGTGGATATCCAGTTTTCCCAACATCATTCATTGAAGAAACTATCCTTTCTACATTGAGTATTCTTGGTGCCTTTATTGAAAATCAGTTTATCATAAATGCATAGATTATTTCTGGGCTCTTTAGTTAATTCTAATGGTATATGTGTCTATTTTTAATGCCAGTATGATACTTTTTTTGATTACTATAGCTCTGTAATATAATTTGATATATTACATGTTATAATTCCACTTCTGGGTATATATCCAAAGGAAATAGAATCACTGTCTTTAAGAAATATTGCATTCCTATGTCCATTGCATCATTATTCAAAATAGCCAAGATATGACAACAATGTGTCTATATACAGATGAACAGACACACAAAATGTGATCTATCATCTCTATGTATCTATCTATATCTATCATCTATCTATCTACCTATCTATAATATATCTACCTATCATCTATTTTGTACAGAGAGTGAATTTAACTAACTTATTTCATAATATTGATTCCTCGGCATCCATTTTGTGTGACCAGGTGGCTTGCAGGGACCCTTAAGCCCTGAAAACAGCCTGTGAAGTCACAAGTAAATATAAGTTTCTGATATGATTCTCCAAACAATTCTTGTGATAAACACCCCACTTCCCAGGGCCTTCCTCTTGTGGGCTCCCTAGAGAAGACCCTTGCTAAGCTTACCAAAACCCTACTCTTAGGTTTGAATTGACTAATCTAGCCTTATCCCAAAGCACTCCACTCAAGGACACTAATAAAGGCACATGTCATAGGTCCTGTCGCTCTTTCTCTGCCTGCTTCCTGCCTGGTCCCTGCCTTGTCCTCCCCACATGCCCCTCAAAGTGTGGTCTCTACTTTCTCTAGGACCTGTGAGTAATAAAGTTCTCTACTTCACTTTTGCTTACAGTGTTTTATTAAACTGTGGCTCACCATAGATACCCAAAAGCTCTTCATTTGTTAAGTAGAAATATACAAAGAAATCTTATTCCACCTTTAAACAGAAGGAAATCCTGCCACTAGCAACAACATGGATAAACCTGAAGAACATTATGTTAAATGAAATTATTTCATTTATATGTGTAATAAAAAAAGGAACTTACAGAAGCAGAGAGTAGAACAGTGAGTGATAACCAGAGCTTGGGTAGATGGGAGAAATGGGGAGATGTTGGTAGAAAGTTAGAATTATGTAGGATAACAAATCTAAAAGTCTAATATACAACATGACAATAGCTAGAAGTGCTATAGTAAATACTGGAAATATGCTAACAGAGTAGATGCCAAATGCTCTCATCAGATACACACAAAATAATGATAGCTATGAGAGAAGATGGTATGTTAATTAGTCTGACTATATTCATAATTTTACTATATAAGTATATACATGTATATTAAATTATCATGTACATACCTAAAATACATATGATTTTTAAAAATAAATAAATAAAAAGAAAAAAGAGAAAAGCACAATAACATTGGCATCAATTGCCTATTGATGGTCTGAGTAATTAAAATTGTTATGATGTCAATTGAAATGAGAAAATAATCTATTCTTTGCTTAATATGACTATATTATTACAAATTTATATCTCAAATAACATTTCTGGTGATTGTTTTAGAAGTTACTTATCATGAGAATTTGTTCTTCAAACTTAATGTGACACATCATAAAATTCAATCTTAATTTTCTTAAACTGTATGTGGATTTGATAAAATAATATCAACTCCAATATCTTGCATTTGCCTACTTTGTGCTAAGCTGGCTCTCACGGGAATGACAAAGACATTGTGGAAATGGTCCTGAACCAATTAATAAAGAAAATCTTTTTCCCTAAAGAAATTAATATACCATTTTGAATACAATTTATTATTATGTATTCATTTTAGGCAGAACAGTAGGCATTTCCAAGTAGAAATATTGTAATTGTGTCCTCAAAGTCCCTGCCTGCTACTGCTGGTCAGAAAGCTACACATTTAATTGTTACTACACATCGATTATCTATATATTTGGAAATATTCACCAAATATATCAATTAATTAAATTTAATACCAGAATATGAATGGCTAAAATCTCATTTAAATTATCATTTGTAGATGTTTTCTTTCTTTGATAAATTAATATTGATGAAAATAAAACTACATTAAATTTAAGCCCATACTGTCCTATTAAGTATTGACATCAAAACGTTTTACATAGAAATACCAGTTCTTAATTTCTGTAGAGATTCTTAATTGCTCAGCATAGAAAACTGAGAAAAGAGCAACTAATAGAAAAAAAGATTTGGACTTAGTATCTTCATACAAATCTGCAGTGCTTGACAGGATCCACTAATCATCAAACTGAAATATCTCTCATCTGTATCCTTTACCTGTGTGAAAGGCCAATTTATCTCGACTTATCTTAATGATATAAGAATGCAATGATTCATAATATCAAAGAAAATAATTGAGAATAATCATGTGGGGTTGATAATCACAAAAATAAGTAAATAAAATAATAAATAAATAAAAGGTGTGAGTTTTAATAACTATCTAAAATATTAAATATGCACACTTTATTAACTTAGGAATCTCTCAAAACTATTTCACTCCCTCAAAAAATTCAGTGTGAAACACTGACCTATGATAGCACCAATACTGGATTCAGTTTCTGGTATCCTGATCTCATTTCCTAGTTGTAGACCATTGAGTGAAATGAAACTTTGAACAAGTCACCCCAAGGAGCAGCAGTTTAGACACTGTTTCTACCTATTTAATGAGCAACGAGAAAGTTTCCAGAGGGGTCCTGTCACCATTGAGATGTTCCTTCTTTAGAAATACCAAGCAAGCCAAGAACCTATGCATTGATTCCTCTTGGGTTCCAGGAAAGTTTGTATTAATTCCCACCTTGTTAAAGAAACTAGGGGCCTGTGCCTTATTCTCTGTAAGTTTCCAAAAACCCTCAGTGTAAAATAGCACTGTCAAGGAGGAAAGTTAAGGAATTTTACATAGGTTTCTTATTTGTAAATATCAGCCCTTATATGAACAATTTGACTTTTCCATACAGAAGTACCTCATTTGTCAGGTCCCCTCCTTTGAATAGAAGTTAAAGGAAAAATGCATGTATTCATGATCCAGATCTACTCTTCTACCATGGACTAGCTTTGATTATGTATCCTATTCCACGACATATTAAGATGAACTACAATTTGGTGGTCCTAGTGCCTGAGTCTTGATGGCAACATGAAGATAAGTCATCTAAGCATCTAAATCCCTATCCATTGGGGCCCAAATACATAAGAAACAGAACCCATTCACAGAAGCGTTTGGAGGGTAAGTGATTTTGTTTGTTTGTTTGTTTTCAAATTTAATGTATATATCCTAAATTCCTTCAGTCACTTGGCTGAATTTTTATTTTTAATGTAACTTTTGTGTTAGAATTATGTGATCTTTATATCCAAAATAAGAATTATATTTGCACTGTGTAGGTTTAATGGGTAGAGGTCCCAATTTAAGATTACATCCTCTATACAAGTTATTGCTGATCAATAATTCCTTGTCAGATATCAAACTCATGCATAAAACATATTGTGTAAGCATAGTTTATGGCATGTTCAAAGAGCCTTTAAAATAATTTTCTTCTTTTTTTCTTTTTCTTCTCTCTTTTTTTTCCTCAAATAAACTGGGGACCCAAATTGTTTTCCATGAAATCACTCTCTGGACTCTTCAAATATATTCATCTCAAAGCTGTTCTCTTGAAGCATTCATTTAGTTCTGAAAGCAGCATTCATGATTTGTCTCTGCAATCATTGTTTCAGATGAACATATTCCCAAGGACAGATTTAAAAGCACTAACGCAGCTTTATCTGTTTGAAGCACCCTATTCTGTCATTGGCATTCATGGAGCTCTCTGGTCCACCTCTAGTGTTCTCAGCAAGTACCTCCAAGTTCTTTCCTGCTTTCACAAGAGCACTGTACTCTTTGCTTCAGTATGTTATGGAAGGTATTTCTTCTCCAAGGAGGGAGGACAGTGGCATCCCAGAAAGAAAGGAAATGGTTACAACTAGAGAAGAGAAAAAAGCTTTGCCAATTTTCTAGCCTATGTGAAGTCGTTGCACAGAAATGACTGTGAATCTTGATGTTTACAAGGTTGAAAACAGTCATTTAATCAGAGCTGCATAGAGTTACGGTGACATGGTCACTATATCTTTGTAAATGGGTGTGGGGTATGTGTGCGTATGAATGGCATGTATGTGTAAATGTGACTTCTATTTCAAAATCAAGTGATTCCTAGTACAAAAATGATTCAACGGTGTAGTACAGTACAGAAAGAAAACTTTTAAACTCAGCATTTGCTGAGAAGTGCTTTTTACCAACTCTGAGAAACATAATCTTGACTATAATTTTCAGGCAGCCCCATATTGTTCACATTGCCTTTCTTAACAGTACCTGAAAAGACATTTTTCTACTCAAGATTTTATAACAACAAAAAAGATTAGCCAAGAATGATTGAGCCCACTCTATGATATGAACTATAGTGCTTACTAAATATTTAACTTAACATCAAACAGCAACTAGTATTTATACAGAGAGGATTTCATTGTGATCCCTACAAAATAGGAGACACTCTTAAGTACCTGAAGTTAAGGGATGTGTCTTTTTTTCACAAAACTTCTCTTTTAGCTGTATTGTTTATTGGATTTGTTTTCTATTTCCTATGTCCCCAGATATAAACTTATGATTTAGAAAAAGAAAATGTTAAAAAGTGTGACATTTGAAATAAACTACATACTCTATCCCTTACTACTTGTTAGAACTTGGGAGCTATTAAACCTCTTTAACCTTTGGTTTATTCTCCTATAAAAAAGGAATAGCAACATGTCAGATATTTAAAACTCACAACAATGTTGTTAGGCCATCTGGATTACAAGATAGTCCTACTGAACACAATGTCTCCAACACTATACAGGATGCTGCAGTGCTGGAACAAAAGATGTTTACTGCTCTGTAGCACATGATTGCAAATTGTTCTGAACTGATGTAAACCAATTCGGTTCTGCACAACTCGGAGTTGCTTTTCTTTTTCTTTCTTTTCTTTCTTTCTTTTTTTTTTTTTTGTAGAAAAAGCTAGGGGAAGATGAAGATGGTACCATGAGATGATGTCCTTGAAACCTGTCCTGGAAATTACAAACTAAACAGCCAAAATCTGACAAGGTAATCCCCAAGTGACACAGACTTAGCTGAGAGATCCACCCACTGGAAGAAAACACCTAAAGGTCAGAGAAAGGGAGGCAAATGGGAGGAAAGGGAAGGGAGTGGTGCAGAGAAGGAACTGCAAAAGCCTGGGGCTGGTGGAAGAAGGACATAGGAAGGGGCTGGAGAAAATGGGCTGAAGTGCAGCACAATTCTGGGTGGGCAGAAGAATGGACAGTGGAAGCCCCATGAGGGGACAAGATAAAGCTGCACTCACCCCCGCCCCCAGCTGTGGTACACTCCCAATAGAAGGCTTAGCTTGCTTGATGGTGCACAGTCACCTGAGCTTCTGTGTACTTTTGACAGAGGGTCAGGCTTGTATTGCAGTGCAGGCGAGGCACAACTGGGCACTCCCCTGACAGAGAAGCAGGCTTATGCTGCTCAGTGCACCCACCCCAGCTCTGAGTGCTCCTGATGGAGAGAAAGGACTATTTCACAGCTGAGCCAGCACCCAGGGTAACAAGCAACCCAGGACAAACAACAGTGATGAACCACACTGCCCCCACTGCTAGGCAGGAATTGTGAACACAGAGCCTGGCTGCTCCAAACCACACGTTCTCCAAACCACAATTACCCTGTGCCAAAAACAAGGCCTGAGTCCTCCCGAGAAACTCTTCCCACCTCCGCCCCCACCTCCCACCCCACACTCTTCCCCTGAGGGAACCAGTAGGAAAGATCAGGGAAACTGTAAAATAAAGAAACTGCAAGTTGACAATGCACTGTAGAATTGTATGCCTGAAACCTATGTAATCCTTGCTAACAGATGTCACCCCAATAAGTCTAACAATAAAAATGAATTAAAAAAAAAAAAGAAAAGAAACTGCAGGCTCTGTCTGCACAGATGTAAGAAGCAGGGAAGAAGCACATAGAAACCAAGGCAACTGAGTCAAAGAGGAGAAGCCTACCCTCCAGGAAAACTCTGAGAGTGAGAAAATCTAACAACTGAAAGAAAATACTGTTAGATGCTGCAGCAACACCAATTGGAAAGTGAAAGAAAGACCTCTCTGTATCTGCCAGGGAAAAACCCTTATGCCCAAGAAGAAAAACATGAAGTACTCCCCCAGGAACAAAGAGTCTCAGAGAGAAAATGGGAAATCTCCAGATAAGGGACTTAGCGATTTGGAAATACATGATCTAAGTGACAGAATTCAACACCACACTCCTAAAAATACTCAGGGAGCTCAGGGAATGCTGGCTGAGTACTCAGACCCAGATAAATGATGTCAGAAAGGAAATCTCTGAACAAAAGAAACACTTTAACAAAGAAATTGAAACAATAAAAAAGAATCGAATAGAAATTCAGGAGATAAACCATGCAATAAAAGAAATAAAGCATAAAGTAACTAGCATAGGAAGCAAGGCTGACCAGATGAAGGAAAGAATTAGTGACATCAAAGATAGAAACATGGAAATTGAATAGAAGGAAGAAAAAAAAACAACAACAGGGATTTGAGAACCAATAAAAATGAAAGATCTCTACAAGAAGTATTTGACTCCATTAGAAAGAACAACATTAGAATAATAGAATAATAATACCAGAAGAAACAGAACAAAATTCTAAGCAGAGCTCAATCAAACAAATAGTAGATGAGAACTTTCCAACTTATTGGAAAGAAATGAAACCCCAAATTCAAGAAGAAAACAGGACCCCTAGCTTCTTGAATCCCACCAGACCTTCTCCAAGGCACATTATACTGAAGATGTCAAAAGTCAAAGACAAAGAAAGAACTCTTAAGGCAGCCAGGGAAAAAAATTCATAACCTTCAAAAGAAAGCCCATCAGGCTATATTCAGACTTCTCAGCAGAAACTCTTTAAGCCAGGAGAGAGTACAGTCATATATTGAAAATATTAAAAGAGGAACTACCAGCCAAGAATAATCTATCCAGCAAAGTTATCCTTTAGATATGAAGGAGGAATAAAGGCCTTTTCAGACATACAGAAGCTGAGGGAATTTGCCAACATAAGACCAGCCCTCCAGGAAATACTGAAGGAGGTTACTCAACCTGAAAAAAAATATCCAAAATAAATGGCAAAAAGTTGGGAAAACAAAAACATTAAAAGGGAAGAAGTAAAGGTTTACGTTCCCAAAAGATCATAGAAATTAAAAATGTCCTTAAGAAAAGAAGTCACTATATACATAAAACTTTTCTTTTTATAAACTTCATGGTAACTACTCAAAAAACAAAAACAAAAACAATAACAACAACAAAAAACCCCAACCTGGAACTAAGACACACAACCAAAAAGAAGAGGAAACGGAAGAAAAAAATCATAAAATACCATCAAGCTAAAAAAATAGACAGTGAGAAAAAAGCAAAGGAAGAAACCAAGATTCCAAACAACCAAAAACCATAAAATAAAGTGGCCATTGGAAATCTTCATGTACCAATCATCACCCTAAATGTAAATGGACTGAACTCACCAATAGAAAGACACTGAGTAGCTGACTGGATTAAAACACAAAACCCATCTCTATGCTGTCTCCAAGAGACACACCTCAGCCACAAGGACAAACACAGATTCAAAATGAAAGGATGGAAAACAATAGTCCAAGCAAATGGCATCCACAGAAAATCAGAAATAGCCATAAGTATATGATGAAAAAGACTTCAGGATAAAAAATGTAATAAGAGGCAAAAAGGAACATTTCATAATGATAAAAGGGACAGTACAACAACAAGAAGACCTGATGCGAATCAATATATATGCCCCCAACCAGGAAGCATAAAAATTTATAAAGCAACTACTTTCGATCTAAAAATTGAAACTTACAAAAACATGATTATAATAGGGGACCAAAATACCCCCTTGACAGTCATGGACAGATTGTCTAAAACCAAAATAAATAAGAAAATATCAGTTCTAAATGATACATTACAACAATTGGACATAATTCACAATTACAGGACACTACATTTTACAACACAAGACTATACAGTCTTTTCTAGGGCACATGGAACATTTTCAAGTATAGACTATATGCTGGGACACAAAACTAGTCTCAGCAAATTCAAGTAAATTGAAATCATACAAAAGATATTCTCAGATGACATAGCCTTGAAATTGAAGATCAACTGCACACACATAAAAAAGCAGAAAAAAACACATATGCATGGCTATTAAACAACATGTTATTAAAAAATGACTGGATCAAAGAAGAAATAAAAGAAGAGTTTAAAAATACATAGAAACTAATGACAATTAAAATACAATGTATCAAAATTATTGGGATGCAGCAAAAGCAGTAATAAGATGAAAATTTATATCATTACAGGCCTATCTCAAGAAACAAGAAAAAGCACAAGTAAACACCTAATATCCCATCTTAAAGTGTTAGAAAAAGAACAACAAAAGCCCTAAATTAGCAGAAGGAAAGAAATAATAAAAATTAGAGCAGAGCTAAATGAATTACAGGACAAAAAAGATAGAAAAAAATAATGCAATGAAGAGCTGGTTCTTTGAAAAAAATCAATAAGATTGATAAACCTTGGGATAGGCTCACCAAAGGGCAAAGACAAAACACACAAATAACCAAAATTAGAAATGAAAAAGAGAAATTACCACTGATACCACAGAAATAGAAAGGATCAGAAGAAAATATTGTAAAGGACTATATGCAACCTAATTTAATAACCTTGAAGAAATGGAAAAGTTCCTAGAAACATAGAGTCTACCTAGGCTGAACCAAGAAGAACTGGATAATCTAAATAGACAAATCAACATTAAGGAAATTGAAGCAATTATCCAAAACCTCCCCAAGGGCAAAAGCCCAGGACCAGGCAGTCTCACCAACAAGTTTTATCAAACATTCGAAGAATAGCTAATGCCTATCCTCCTCAAACACTTCCAAAAAATTGAAGAGGAGGCAATACTTCCCAACTCTTTCCATGAGACAAACATAACCCTAATAACAAAGCCTGATATGGATAGCACAAAATATGAAAACTATAGACCAATATCTCTGATAAACAGATGTAAAATTCCTAAATAAAATACTAGCAAATAGAATACAACAGTGAATTGAAAAGATTATATACCATGATCAAGTGGTATTCATCCCACGATACAAGGATGCTTCAACATATGCAAATCAATCAATGTGATATACCACATAAACAAAATAAAAGATAAAAACCATATGATTATATTAATTGATGCAGAAAAAGCATTTGAGAAGATACAACATCCATTTATGGTCAAAACACTTTATAAAATGTGTATAGAAGGAAAGTGCCTCAACATAATAAAGACCATTTATGACAAATCCTCAGTTAATATTATACTGAATGGGGAGAAACTGAAGCCTATACTCCTAAAATCAGGAACAAAACAGGAATGTCCCCTGTTGCTGCTGCTATTCAGTATAGTACTGGAAATTCTAGCCAGAGCAGTCAGGCAAGAGAAAGGAATAAAAGGCATTCAAATTGGTACAGAAGAAGTTAAACTTTTTGCAGACGACATGATTCTTTATATAGAAAATTCTAAAGACTCCACCAAAAAACTATTAGAAATAATAAACAGATAAAGTTGCAGGATATAAAATCAATGCACAAAATCAATTGCATTTCTATATACCAACAATGAAATTTCAGAAAAAGAAATGAAACAACCAATACCTTTTGCAATTGCAACAAAAACATAAAAAATACCTAGGAATAAACTTAATAAAGAATCTGAAGGACTTATATACTGAAAATGATAAGACACTACCAGAAGAAATTGAAGAGGACACAAAGAAATAAAAAGATATTCCATGTTCATAGATTGGAAGAATTAATATAGTTAAAATGGCTATATTACCCAACCAATATACAGATTTAATGCAATTCTCATCAAAATTCTACAGACATTTCTTCAAGAAATAGGTAAAAGAATCACCAGATTCATATGGAACCACAAAAGATCATGAATCACCAAAGCAATCCTATATAAAAATAAGGCTGGAGGCACAGCACTTTGCGATTTCAATTTATACTACAAAGCATCAAAAATCAAGGCAGCTTGTTACTGGCAAAAAAATCAGACAAACAGACCAATGGAACTGACTGAAAGCCCAGAAATAAACTCACAAGTATATGGACAGATAATTTTTGGCAAAGGAGCAAAAAATATACAGTGGAGAAAAGACAGCCTCTTTGGTAAATGGAGCTGGGGAAATTGAAAAACCACATGCAAAAGAATGAATACGAACTGTGAACTGTCACCATATCCCAAACTTAACTCAACATGAGTTAAGGACCTCCACATAACACCTGAAACAATAAACTGTATAGAGGAAAACATTGGTACTAAACTTATAGATGTAGGGCTCAAGGAAGACTTCATAAACCTGACCTCAAAGGCAAAGGAAGTAAAAGCAAAAATAAATGAATGAGACTATATCAAACTAAAATGTTTCTTCACAGCAAAAGAAACCATAAACAAAGCCATGAGACAGCCAACCAAATGGGAGAAAATATTTACGCACAATTCCTCTGATAAGGGACTAATATCTAAAATATATAAAGAACTTGTACAACTGAACAATAAAAAGAACAAGCAATCCAATTAAAAAAGGGACAGAGGACCTGAACAGACACTTCTTCCTGAAGATATACAAATGGCCAGCAGATACATGAAAAAAATGCTCAACTTCACTAGCTATTAGGGAAATGCAAATCAAAACCACAATGAGATACCACCTCACATCTGTTCGAATGGCTATAATCAACAAGACAAGGAATCACAAGTGTTGGGGAGGGTGTGGAGAAAGGGGAACTCTCATATATTGCTGGTGGGAGTGCAAACTGGTACAACCACTATGGAAGACAGTATGGGGGTTCTGCAAAAAATTTAAGAATAGAGTTACCATATGACTTGGCAATCCCACTTCTGGGTATCTACCCAAAACATTTGAAAACCTTAGTCCACAATGATATGTAAACCCCAATATTCATCACAGCACTAGTCACAGTGGCCAAATCATGGAAACAGCCTAAGTGTCCTTTGATAGACGACACGCTAAAGAAGGTGTGGTGCATATACACAGTGGAATATTACTCAGCTATAAGAAAAGATGAAATAGCTCCATTTATGACAACATGGATGGACCTTGAGACCATCATGCAAAACAAAATAAGCCAGACAGAAAAAAACAAAAACCATATGATTTCACTCACTTGTGGAACACACTGTTGAAAGCAACAAAGAAGCAAAAACCCATGGACACAATCAATAGTTTAGTGGTTAGTGGTTATCTGAAGGTATAGCGGGAAGGGAGTGGCAGAGAAGGGACAGGGTCTCATATGTGGTGATGGAAAGACAACTGACTCTGGGTAATGAACACATAACAATACATCAATGATATATTGTAGAATTGTACACTTGGAACTGATATAATTTTTACTAACCAATGTCATCCCAATACACTTAACAATTAAAAAAAAGAAAACATGATTTCACTCATATGCGGAATATAAAACTGAAAGCAAAGAAAAAAAGAAATGAACAAACAAATAACCCATGGACACAATCAATAGTTTAATGTTTATTTGGGGACGAGTGGGTTAGGGAGGGGAGAAAGGGGAGGGGGTGGGAGAGGAGGGGGGAAGCTAAATATAAGGTGATGGAAAGAGAAGTCACATTAGGTG
>PVJL010002214.1:0-18289 GCA_004026885.1 Lyroderma lyra | reverse complement strand
AGACACAAAAATATTTCAGAGGCATATTTTGTTACCTTTAATTATCATTAGGCAATAAGAAATTCTGTCACCTAAAGACTGAACTCAAGTTCACTTATCAATCTAGTCTGATGTGCCATTCTGTTATGGTTTGAGAGTCTGTGCCCCTTACCCCCAAATATTCATATGTTGAAGCCCTAGTTCCTAATGTGATGGTCTTTGCAGATGGAACATTTGGGAGATATTCAGGTTTAGATTAGGCCTTTGAGGGCATTATGGGGCTAGTGCTTTAGAATAAGATCTCTCTCCACACAGTGACTGAGAAAGGGCCATAGAAGGACACAGCAAGAAGGCAGCTATAAACAAGCCAGGAAGAGAGCCCTCACCAATAACCGAATCTGCCTGCACCTTGATCTTAGACTACCCAGCCTCCAGAACTGTGAGCAATATCTGTTATTTAAACACTCAGGCTAAAGTATTTTGCTATAGCAGGTCATGCTGACTAAGGCACATCCCAAAAGGTACAGGTAACAGATCACATAGATTCTGATCCCCCATTTTATTCAAGTGTTAAATATGTTTCCAAAATACTTTAACCAATCTATAGATCTTGAGTTCTACTATTTCACAATTGAGAGCCCATTTCTAATATACATTATGCTGATTAACAAGCCACTAAATTCACCAGTAAAAATCCATTTCTGACATTAATTATGCTAATTACCTACTCATCTGGAGTTTCATTAAATATAAAGATAGATGAAGCTCATGTTGTAGAGACCTCTGAAGTGTGGCTTCTCTGATACAGCACTGGCTGACCACCCACGAAATGTAGATATTTAATCAAACCAGTAACAGTCTGACAGTCATAAGGTGAAGTGAAAACCACTAATGCATACATATTTATTCCACTTCATGTTGAATAATTTTCAAAGTAAATTATCAGCATCACAGCACCAGGTATCTCATCATTTTTGTCTCTTTTTGTTTCTGTCTCTTTTTGACCTATGCTTTTAATTTCTCTTTCCTGCTGAAGATAGTCTGGAGGATTTCATCAACCATCTAGTTTTTTGGCAGGTTGACTTTTCCCTGAACCCACATCAACAACGTATCCCTCTCCCCACCTCTATACAAACTTCTGAGAAACCGTGACACCCTGTACTTTCTTTACCAACTATAACCCTGTGGATTCAGGACCCCTGAGGTTTTAACAGTTTCAACAATGTCATGATTACTATGTGTGGCCTATCATGACCTGACATTGGTTTACATTGCTTTCACTTTTAGGGTAATAAAAGCAAATCTATGCGCAAATAGAATTGGAGCAGCATTTTCTAGGCTAAGGAGTACAGAGTTTTCTACAACACACAGGCTACTCATGGGCCACACTATGCCAATTTATCATTCTAACAATTTCCTCATTCTTCTATGTTTTTTTCCCTATTAGATGCATATTCCTTTAGCCCACTTGCAGAAACCCTAAGTTCTGAGGCAGAACAACAAAAAAAATCTACCAGTGGTGCAGATTGTGGTTGTGAAGAGAGCTAAAATTTCAAAAGCCAGGTGTAATATAATCTAAACACACATGGAAATTATTCTGTTATTTCACATGGAAATGTAAATTTGGAACAGTTAGTAATGTGTGTAAATGGATTAGATATCTTTACTCTTGCCAACATGAAATGTGTAGGTTTTTTGATTTGTATCTGTAAGGCACTAAAGAAATAAGTACGAGTGATAATATGCCTACTTCAGACTCCTTCATACCCGACACTTTGGTGAGACTTTGGCTTAAGAGTTAGTCCTTTCTTGGCTTTTGTTTCTCTTTTCCTCACCTTACAGTTTATATAGAAACGATTTCCTCTTTAGTTCATTCTTACACCTTAATTCAGTTGCCCATTCTAGTTTATTCCAGATGTCTCTTATGCAAAGCATGAAATACGTAATGTATGACATACTTGTGGGTAGCCATGCTCCTTCATTGGGTCCCTATATTGAGTTTCTTGGCATCCTAAAAAAATTTAGGTGATGAAATTTTATGTAACACAATAAGTGTTTCACATTATCTGGTACTATATGCATTTCAGAGAGCTTCAATTATTTTACAAGCAGCACACTCATTCATTTTGTGTGGCTAGAGAGGGTAAAATTTCAGATGTCTATTTTTAAAGTGAGATTTAGAAAAAGAAAAGTTTCTGTGGCCTGAAAAACCTGATCAATTCTTTTAAACTATTAGACTATGTGTTCATTGAAAGAAATGTGAAAAATTAATCAGAAAGGAAATCTCTTGTACTAGGGGTTGGAAATATATGAAGCAATAATTATTTAATGTATATATATATTTGTTTAGAGAGATTGCAAAGGTATAATCACATGGGTAAATATGTGTAGAAGTATTCTGAATGTTATTTACCTAATAAATGTTTCAACCTACTGGATTTGCAAGAATGTGTCTCAATCAGAAAATCTATATAAAGAAATTAGATACTGCTAACATATATGAAAATAACCAAGCATTTAAGAAATTTTAAAATAATTTTTTAACTTGTTTAATCAGCATTTCCCAAAAATGTTTGATCACAGTGCCACATTAAGATACCTGGAACTTCCAATTTTAGTTCTAACATGGAAACAGGGTAGAAGTCATTATTCTTATCCTTATGATAAGAAAAAGAAAACTACATAAAATAGAGTTTAGTTACTTTTCTTAGATCCATCAGAGAACTGAAGGGTACAAGACAAACTACCACTCTGAAATCTGGAGAGACTGATGAACAGAGTTGCAACTAAGATCTGCTTATCTATAGCAGAGGCGACTGGAGCCATAACTGGTAGTAACACTTACATGGTAATTTAGATGAATTGCTGGGGGCTAAGTGTGAACTAGCATGAGGATAGGAAATTCCTGGTGGACCAGTCTTAGTGGACCCCACACATTTATGGGCGTTACCTCTGGGAGCCCTACCAGGTTCTCACAGGGAAGAGCTGAGAAAGACCTCCTGATGGCTCTGGCAGGGCCTAGGGAAGTGTAAGAATTAGGAAATATACCCAGAGCATTTTCTGTAACAAATGCTGACTCTCCATCTCCAGTAAAAGAACCTTTACCAAAGCTTTGTTTCACCCAGGGCAAAGCATTTTCCCCACTCTAGCTCCCTCTAGTCTTCCTAACTTACCTAAGAGGAGCAGGAAAAGGAGGAGGGAAAACTAAGAAATACTTTTGAAGGTCAAAGGCTAGAACACAGATGAACTGAGATAACTCAGATTTAATTATAACTTTGTAGAATACCTCCTTTCTCCTCCACTTTCCTACAATACCAACAGATCCCCAGAAAAGTGACAGTGGATTACAGCTTAAAAAGCTGCAAAATGGGAGTTCCCTGATGGTATAGTGGCTTAAGCCTTCGGTGCTGGCACTGTCAGCGCTGCGGCCTGAGTTCGATTCCCAGTCAGGGAGCTACCCACATACAAAAAAAAAAAAAAGCTGCAAAATGCAGACATTCTTTTAGGAGCAGAACTTGGGCAAGTGAAGAGGGGAAATGAAAACAAAGATAGTAAAGAAATTTGAAGTGTCTGGCAACTACAACATTAAACACAGCTCAAGTCCTAGTCATATTAATGTAAAACCTCACACTAAAGGCCTAGTTACCTTGATTCCCATTACCTGATACAACAGAGCCAGCTTTCCTTAAAAGAAAGAGAGAGAAAAGAGGAAGGAGAAGGAGGAGAAGGAGAAAAAGAAGATGAAGAAGAATTAAAAAGGAAGAGAGAAAAATAAAAGAAAGATAACAAGGCTTGCACAAAGGCAAGAAGTACAGCCTAAAGAGCAAGCCTTAAAAAAGAACTCATATATTTCACAGATGTTGAAATTATCATATAGGGAAGTTAAAATAATAATGATAAATATGTTAAGGAATCTAATGGGCATAAAGCAACATTTAAGAAGAGATGGGTAATATAACTAGAGAGATGGAAACTCTAGGAGAGAATCAAAAGGAAATATTAGAAGTAAAAAACACAGTAACAGAAACAAAGAATGATTTTAGTAAATTGGACACAACTGAAGAAAGAATTTGTGAGCCTAAAGATAGATTAATAAGAACTTCCCAAACTAAAATGTACAGAGAAAATGAATAAAACAAAACAAACATATAAGAATTATGGAGCAATTTCAAAATATGTAAGGTATTTGTAATTGGAATACCAGAAGGAGAAGAAAGAGAGAACAGAGCAGAAACAATACTTGAAGCAATAATGGCGGAAAGCATCCCAAAATTATTTGCACTAAACCACAGATCTAGGTAGTCGGTAGAACATCTAAGCAGGGCAAATACCAAAAAACTGCACCTGGTTGTATCATCTTCAAATTGAAGAAAACCAAAGACAAAAAATTCTGTTTCTCCCCTCCCTGACCCACTCGTCCCCAAATAAACATTAAAGGGAGTGGGAGAGGAGGGGGGGGAAGCTAAATATAAGGTGATGGGAAGAGAAGTCACACTGGGTGGTGAACTTATTATACATCAAGTTGACAATGCACTGTAGAATTGTATGCCTGAAACCTATGTAATCCTTGCTAACAGATGTCACCCCAATAAGTCTAACAATAAAAACGAATTTAAAAAAATAAATGCACATGCGGTGGCAGGATTATATAAAAAAAAAAATTCTGGAAGAAGTCATGGGAAAAACGAAAACAGAAACAAAAACAAAAACAAAAAACTCGTCGGAGAGGTTGACTGGTGGCTCCTCACATCCTTACTTTTCGACAATATATAATGCTTTAAGGTTATCGTTAATTCTATTTTCCTTTCACATATTTCTACCACAATTCTCTTCCATTTTAAAAATACAGTTCCCAGTTTCTAATCTCTATCATTTTTCTTCTCTCTGAAGAAGTTCTTTGAACATTTTTTACAGGGTAGGTCTAATGACAATTAATTTACTCAGGTTTTTCTTGTCTGAGAAGTTTGTTTTTCTGACTTTTGGAGGATAATTTTACTGGATATCAAGTTCCAGTTAGCTGTTTTTGTTATTTTTTTCAACAATATAAATATTTCACTCCACTTTCTTCTTGCTTGCATGATTTCTGAAGAAATGTCTGCTGTAATTTTGCATTGTTTCTCCATAGTGTTCCAAGGGATCCCTAACAAGAGCATCTTTAGATTGGTAAATGTAGCAATCACTTAAACTAGAGAATCTGAGTAGATTAGTAGTAGTGAGATTGGAATAGCAAAGAGACTGAAGTTTTTGTATAAAAAGGAAATGAAAAATAAAACCTCTGAGAACAGGTAAATGTGATTATTTGCTTTAGTCACAGAAAACAAACTTGACTACACTTGGTTTTCATTTACAAAATTAATAAAAATCTAAAATCCTTTACTAAAATAGTGGTTCTTGACTTTTTCCAGTTATATATATTGAGAATCCAGTGAAAGCTTTGTATGTTTTTCTTAAAAAATATATGCATAATTTTCCATACTGTTCTAGAAATTTACTATGCTTTGCAGTCCCTTCATGAATCCCAGATTTTATACTCCTGTTCAAAGGCATTTTACTATGCTATAAATCTATATAAGATCAACTAATAAGGCTTAGTGGGACTGCTCAGTTTTCAAGATAATGTGATCTCCAATTTTTCTTTCCATTATGCTACATTGCACTTCCTAAAATCTAACCAAGTCCCATTTTCTATTTGCTAGGCAAATATGGAATAACCAGGTGCTTTTGTTTTGAAATTGGCATTTGTGTCTGTATCATTATGTTTGTTCTTGTCTATTTAAAAGTAGACATGAGGACCAATGCTGTTTTAGTTAATGTTAATCACTACACTGTGAAAGACAAATAAATAAATATCAAATAATAACCATGCTTTCACTGTGCATTTCAGTGATTATACACATTATAAAGAAATAGAAAATGGGATGAATTGTGCCAGGTTTTTCACAGAATAAAACTCTTTACTGAGAGCAAATTAAGGGCTTTGAAAACTGCATTAACTCTGGATTGCTTGCCTATTATTTAGCTTATCAAGCGTTAGACAAATTTAGTCCTTTACTTGGTAATTTTCTGATGTCATGATGAATCCTTTTGTTTGTAATTTCTCTGGAAGTATCATGAGTTTCACTGAAATATACACATTAGTCATTCAGTAATCTCAAATGTTCTGTAGAATTTTGTTAAAACCAACATCGACTCTACCAGGATGACCAAATTCAAAGAGAAATGTTATCATGCAACTGAGGGTACAACAGCAAAAGATTTTAGGATTTATGGCTGAATGTTATGACTATTATTTTAAAAACTAGTGAAATGTATAAATCAGAAATATTCTTTGAAAAAGCTTAAATAATTTCCCCAAAACAGCTCTGTGTGTATGTTTGTGTGCATGTGCTTTTCCTTAAGAAGTTATATGTGAATTTTGTGTTGCTTATTCAAATAGATTTAAACCAGAAGAATATTTTTCTATTAACCTTATGAAATCACCAGAGGCTACCAAGTGATGAGTGTCACTGTTCAGCACAGGCACGCCTTATTTAACAAGTGAGTTCCACTTCTACAACTAGGTCATTAAGCAAATTTGTCAATAAACAAGTAGCTTAAAGGTAGATGTCTTGTGGTGTGTTTTTGGTGCTATAGGGTATGCATTTTTCAATATTTTCACTAAATATCTTGTGTAATTGTGAAAACTTCATGTAGTGAATACTAACGGACTGCAGGAATGAGACAAAGATTAAGAAAGGGGGTTCCCCATGCTAAAGAACTGGCTGTAAGTCCGAGAGGTTGTTAAACAGGTCATTAAGTCAGAAGTGGCTATATAATAAAACAATGAATAAAGATATAATGTATTCAGCTAGATTCATCCTTACATCTGAAATTCTCTATCACTCCAGGGTCCTGGCTTATAAATTAAATGTCCTTTCCTTTTTGGAGATATTAATGGAAGAGGCCATTAATATCCAGCTTATGTAGGCAGTAGGAAGAGAGTGACTCAGATATCAAAAATAAAGTGTTTATTACACTCATGGATGGTCAACAGCTGACTTACTTGTCTTGGCCAAGTCACATAGGCCCTATCATCTGCAAAAGGCAGATTATTAACCCTAGACTTCATCAAATGCCCTCTAATAGTTAACATTCACATGTGAAAGCCACTTAAAACATTTGAGAGGGCAGGCTATGAATATAGATTAATTTTTCCAAAGTAAAGATTATTTGGGGGTAATAAGTATGTTTGATCATATTACCAACACAAGCTCTTTCAGCGGCTTTTACATGTTTAACTCAAGAATTACTCCAAAGAGGTATATAGTCCTGTCACAGAGAGATCACACACCTTGGTACGTTCTTTTTTTCACTCTTTCTTTTTCTGTACTCTATTGTGAGTCAATTTTCTTGAAAAGTGGAATTATTTATTTTAAGTAGTGATTATTTTGTGATTATTTTATAAATACTTTGTAAATTGATTTTGGAAACCATGTTTCTTTAAATTTTAAAATTTTTTCTTAGTTGATAGAAATATTTCACAAATTATTAAATCATATTGTGAAGTTATTTATTTATTTATTTATTTATTTATTTATTTATTTTTGGGAAAACTCAATTTGCTTTTAAAGTTATTTAAATATGCAAGTAGCTTTCTATTCTTCAACAAGCTTGTATTTCAAAAGTTTATTTGTAAGTTGGCTGAAGAACCCAGGATAAACTTCCCATCAAAAGGTGGTCTGCAGGGAAACATGGGGAAAAAAAATTCCCATACAGAGAGAAATTCTGCATGAAATATTTAAACAACAACAAAAAAAACCCCAAAATATTCAGAAATCTCAAAATTGACATCCACACATTTCAGAAAAGGATGAGCGATGTCAAAATCAGAGCAATAAGGGAAAGATGAAACAGAATCATTTCCTGGAGAAATGGAGCAAATTTAGGCCTTCATAACAAGGGACTTAGAGGAAAATCAACCTCAGTCTGCACAGGGTGGAAAGCTAGACATTAAGCTCCCAGGAAGAACAAAGGTTCAGACATGACCTACCCAATTATACAGAAGACCAGGACTTTCTTGGATGGTTTAGGAGTGCAAAACACACTTTCTTGCATAATATAAAGAAGAAATGTGTGGTCCAAAGCCCTTGGCAGGCAGCATGGGATCACAGGAAGAGAAACCTGGCAAGAAATGAGCCAATACAGAAAGAAAAGTCAGATATAGAAATAAGAAATGTGTGCTGTTCATGTGTTTGAGCCTTCAGTTCAGGCCAGAGGATATTGAATCCTTCTCCACCTCTTCCTTTTAGTGATGTCAAGTCTAGAGGACTGAGTTAAGAATACTCCCCAGTTCAGGGGACATTACCATCTGCCTATGCAAAAGTGCTTCATTGCAGTAAATTTTTTCCTTTGATGTTGATCCCATTTGCTTTCCCCTTCCTACTGTAAGTTTCCACTCTAAAAATCTTTGCTGTCTTCTTATGCATGCATTCATCTAAAATTACATGTTTTCTTTGTGTCTGTGTTTTAAATTTACATTTATCATATTTTGCCATAAATTGTATTGTGTTTCTTTCATTTATATTCAGTACAGTGTCCTGGAGGTCTCTTTATGACACTGTCTATCCATCTACTTGGTTCAAACTGCTACAGATATACAGCCATCCTTGCTTCCACCCACATGCTGTGTGTGTGAAAACTGAATTGGAAGCAAAATACTATTGCTACTGTAGTAAACAAACATACCCACCCTCTGTTGGCATTATGTAAACATTTCTTATGATACATATTCAAGAATAGAATCTTTAGGTCAGAGAAGATGCACATCTTACATTTATTAATAGCTAAATATTGCCAGCTTGCTATTCTGAATGGCTTAACCAATTTACACTTTCAAAGAAAGTTAATAGACATTCTTCCCACATCCTAGCCAACATTTTGTATTACTTACCCTATAAAATTGTTGCCATTCTTAGGTGTATATATTATCACAATTGTTTTCATTTGCATTTATTTAATTATTGGTTTTAACCACCTCTTCAAATACTTCTTAGATATTTTGACTTTCTCTTCTTAGATGTTCCTATTCAAAGTTTTTGTACATTTTTCTATCCGGTTTCCCGGTCTTTCTTGTTTTATTTACAGGAGTTGTTTGTATATACCAGATGGCTTTTAATTGTCAATTACAGATATTACAAACACTTTCTCTCATTCTTTTATCTCTGTTAATTTTGTCAATCTGTCCTTTGAGGACTAAACATTGTCAATTTTGTCTAAATCAAATCTACCAATGCTTTGATTAATAATTGCCAGTGTGTGAGATCTTATTTAAGAAGTTTTCCCATCCCAAATTTATAAGGCTATTTACCATTTACATATTAGTTTTTCTTTTCTTTTCTTTTTTTCTAGTTTTACCTTTCACAACAGATCATTAATCCTCCTTGAATATAACTTTGAATATAGCATAGATTAGGGACCCATTTTTTAAATTTTATTATTAAATTTATTGAAATGACATTGGTTAGTAAAATTATATAGGTTTCAAGTGTACAATTCTTTAATATGCCATCTATGTGTTGTGTGCTCTCCACCCAGAGTCAGTGCTCCTTTTATCACCATATATTTGACACCCCTTCCTCTTCCCCCCTTACATTGTGGTAAACATTAAACTATTGTCTATGTCCATGAGTTTTTGTTTCTTTGTTTGTCTTGTTCCTTTGTCACTTTTAGTTTTATACTGCACAAATGAGTGAAGTCCTATGGTTCTTGATTTTTTTTGTCTGACTTATTTCACTTAGTATGATAATCTCAAGATTCATCCATGTTATTGCAAATGGCAGTGTTTCATCTTTTCTTATGACTGAGAATATTTCATTATTTATACGTACCACATCTTTATCCAAGGACAGTTTAGTTGTTTCCATGTCTTGGCCTCATTTTTATATTTAGTAAGCTAATTGTTTGGACATTATTTCTAGACTCCCTTCCCCATTACTTTTTGTTGCCTCCTTTATCATATATCAAATTCCTTTACATGCATAGGTCTGCAGCTGAGTTATCTATTGTGATTCATTAGTCTGTGTATGCCAGTCCTACACTCTCATTATATTTTTATTGTATGCTTTAATATTTGGTGGAGTAAGTCACCTTATTTAATTTTCTTCATCAACACAGATTTTGCTACAATGAACTACATTATTGTCTCTGAATTTTAGAATTTGTTTTATGAATTCCCAAAATATCTTAACTGCAATTTAATTTACATAGCTTTTCATCTGTAGATTAGTTTGGAAGATTTATATCCTTGTAAGTTAAGTTTTGTCATCTTTGAATCTGGGTGGTGAATGCACAATATAATATATAGATGATGTATTATAGACTTGTAACTTAAAGCTTCTACAATTTTACTAACAAATGTTATCCCAATAAACTTAATAAAAAAAGATTTCCCACATTTAAACACACTGTATCTGCCCTATTACTCAAATAGTATTTTTTCTCATATGCTAGAGATGAAAAATTTTCCCATAAAATTTTAAATATTCATAATTAGCTTAATTCTTCAATACTTTATAATACCTTCCCGTTTTGCTTGGCTCTATCTTTCTCTAGCCTTTCCTTATCTCAACCCCCAATTATGAGGACTGACAAGTTCAGGAACTCATTCTAGAAAAAGTGCTACATAACTCATTGTGGAATATCACTATGGTCACCTTCAAAGTATTCCCCTTGGGAAGCTATGCACTTATGCATAATAAAATCTTCAAAGCCATTTTCAAACTCATTTTCTGAAATGTCCGTCAGAGCTTTCATCGTATGACGCTTGATGTCCTAAATGTCATCAAAATGTCTTCCTTTCAATATTTCCTTTATCTTCATGTAGAGACAAAAATCATTGGGGTCCAGAACAGGTGAGTAGGGAGGGTGTTCCAATACAGTTATTTGTGTACTGGCTAAAACCTCCCTCACAGATAGTGCCCTGTGAGCTGGTGCACTGTTGTGATGCAAGAGCCATGAGTTGTAGGTGAAAAGTTCAGGTCATTTTTGTCTTTTTCACATAGCCTTTTCAGCACTTCCAAATAGTAAACTTGGTTGACTGTTTGTCCAGTTGGCACAAATTCAGAATGAACAACCCCTCTGATATCAAAATCGGTTAGCAACATCTTAATTTGGACTGACGAAACTTTTTTGGTTGTGGAGAATTGGCTGGCTTCCATTATGCACTTAGACACTTAGTTTCTGGGCTGTATTGGTACACCCATGTTTCATTACCAGTGATAACATGACCCAAAACACGGTCTTGCCTCTCCAAAAGGTCTTCGCAAACTTCGACTCTCCTTTGCTTTTGTTCATCGCTGAGCTCCTTCTTGACCATTTTTGCACACACCTTTCTCATGCCAAAATTTTCAGTTAAGATTTTCCTGTTTCTCTCTTGATTTTTTTAGTTGGTTGGCTATGTTTCTCACAGTCATCCAATGATTTCAACACAATATGATGATTTTTTGCGATGTTTTCATCAGTTCTGCTCATTACTGGCCACCTTGACCTCTCTTCATCAGTGACACTTTCTCTCCCCTCAGATAAACTTTTAACTCATTTGTACACTGTCATTTTCTTCATATTACCCCCATAAACTTGGACTAACATGTCCCTGATTTCACTTCTACTCCTGCCAAGTTTAACAAGAAATTTAATGTTTGTTCATTGCTCTAATTCAAGCTCTGGCATTCTCATGATGGCAAACAAAAACATGCAATGACAATAATGAATGTCAGTGTCCTATAGTTTTTAGTGTATAAGTCCTTCACATTCTTGCTTGATTGCTCTGGCTAAAATTTCCAGTACTATATTGAATAGCAGTGGTGACAGGGAGCATCCCTGTCTTGTTCCTGATTTTAGGGGAATGGGCTTCAGCTTTTCCCTGTTCAGTATATTAGCTGAGGGTTTGTCATATATGGCCTTTATTATGTTGAAGTACTACAGAAGACCTCAAATGGCCAAAGCCATCCTACATAAAATGAATAAGGCTAAAGGCATCGCTTTCCCTGATTTCAGTCTATACTACAAAACATCATTAATTCTGGTACTCTGATGATGATGGGTTCCTAGAACACTCACCTAGAGGGGGAAGCCTATTCAATGAGAGATCCAACCTCTAGAACATAATTCCAGTTTTTTTGGTGGGGTCCACCATCATATAAGATTAATTGTTTAAATGACAAAAAGAAGAAATATCACCTGCATATCTATTAGCGAGTCACAAACAGCATTAGTAATTTTATCATTTTCCCCCACTGTTTGTATATTAAGCATTTTTACATGTGTGTGGATTCATTACTACTTTTGTTCAGACCTATAGCTAAGTGTCCTCTAGTTAAATAAAAACATTTATTTGTAAAAAAAAAAAATAATGAATGTCACCAACAAGACATCACCACATGTTGACCAAAACACTGCTGTGACACATAGATATACCAAGGTTATGAAACCTTACTGAGCTGTTCGTATAGCTGCCAACGTTAAATACACAGTGGCAAGTTCACAAACTTAATCGTCACAACTAGTATACACACAACATTAGCATCACTGTTTTGGTGGCTTCTCCTGAATTTTGAATAATTCTTCAACTCCTATACTTTCCTTTTTAGTCTATGGCATCTCTGGAGTTGGGATGGCAAGTGCAAGTTGCAGCCTGTACTGTTTGTTCCTTGTGACCCTGTTGATTGTCTTTGATGGTTTGAGCTGAACGTTTTATTACTTGCAAGTGAACCTCATAATTGAAATAGCATATCAGTATGTGGCACACATACCATATTGATAGACTTAGGGTTGTTGTTGGGCATTATTTTATATTTATTATATGCTTTCTCTCTTACATTATCCAGTCCTTCTCAATACTCTAATTCCTTCCTAATCCTCCAGTATCCGAGGTTATCACACAGATTAATAAATTCTTCTCCTTGCTCCACCCAACAAAGTTATTCAATCTTCAAAAGATCTGGCTCTTTCCTCTATCATTAGATCGAGATTTCTTCTTCCGCTTCTATTTTTTTTTTTTTTAGTGATCTAATCTTAAACATTTAGAAGAGACCATATAATTGTTTATAACAGAACTTGCATCCTAACGGAGGCTGTTTTAATCCAAATCAATTTATAATTGTTCAAAGTTTCATAGTGTAACAAATAAAAACAATTTAATAAGTACAGTGGAGAATATTTCTTGGTTATGTCATGAGGTTATTCCATGGGTGAATGATTCTTCAAAGTATTTCAACTCTTTCTGTAACTTATTTCCTAATGTTAATTTTTTGTAGAGTCTGAGCACACAGAATTTATAAAAGTTCTAATTTTTTTCTTTATTATTTCCCCTATGCAATGTTTACATTACAAGATGTGTCTGCAGCACTCTGAGGGATACAGAAGTTTATTCATCAAGCTGTTTAATTGCAGGTCAATCTTAAGGCTAAGCTAAAAGGTATGTAAATCGTCAAACCTAGGCCTCTAAAGTCTAGACATTAACCCAGCAAACCTCCAAATTCTAATTAGCTTTCTCTTTAACCTCATTTTACTTTCTCTTTCCATTTACATTGTGTGAAATTTCAAGCTGTTAATAGAATAAAATTGTTTCTATCTCTGTTTTTGAGATGTCATTTCAAAATTTAATATCTGAGATATGTCCAAAGGGGAATTTGATCAGATACATGCCATTCATTAATAGAAAGGTTATTGAGGTTCTCTATAGAGTATATGTAGAATATAAAGATCTTGTTGTTTATTTGTTTTGTTTTTCATTCCTTTTTTGTTTCAAAATAAAATGTCATACTTTATTGAATTTATTGAAAGTATGCACAAAAATTCCCATAGAAAGGAATATCATTCTATTGTGGTTCTTCCTTCAGAATAGTACATACAGAAGTTAGAAGTCAGCTTCATATATACCTTCATTCTTAAGTTTTTAGACAGTTGAAAAGGTTGAAAATGCCATTTGGTATCAGTATGATTGATCATGAAATAAAATGGATTTAAGACTGAATTCAATTGTAATGGATTAAATTTGGTTCAAATTTTGTGTGTTAAAACAAAGTTATCAATTAACCCTTTATTTTATCTGATGAAGAACCTTTATTATCTATTCATTAATCATACAAATGGATGGCTTCATGGATAGGTGTGATTTTTTTTATTTGTTTGTTTTTATATTATTCTAGATACATCCCTAATATAATAGACTATGCACTGTAGAACTGTGCACCTGGAACCTATGCAATTTTTGCTAACCAATGTCACCCCAATAAGTTTAACATTAAAAAAATAGTTCTAAAACAAGTATCTTTTTCATCCTTGTCTTCTAATTGATCTATATGTACAAATATATAATCAGGTATATGTGATACATGTAGAAGTTCACCAGTGTAATAAGAAAATTGTGCAATTAAACATTTTGAAATTTAAGTTAAAGTCTCATAAATTATACTTCTAGTCATGTATTATTTAGTATGATTTTAATGAATCACAACAAAATTGATGACTGTACTAATTAACTTTTCCAGTAATTTTTAAAATTTTGATTTCTAAAATACAATAATTGTTGCCATTTATAGTGTTTTATATTTCTAAAACATGGTATAGTTATTTGTTTTATGATTATTAACTTATGATTATCAGGTTGTATTAGAAATATACTCATTAGCAAAAGCATTATTTCAGATTTTGGGTCTTTTCATTAGCTATACGTAGACAGTATAAAGGGAGTTATTATTATTAATCAATATTGTTTATAACTAGTTATTCTCACTATTTACTAAATACTAGCACAAATAGCACTTAGTGATACACTTACTACTTTTTAAACTCTACTTGTGCTATTATAAGCTCAATATAGACATTGGGAATGCTGTTAAGTGTTATAAGCAGAGAAGATAGTTTTATAGTTTAGGAAAAAATTTATTTGATTTTGTTGTTTTAACTTTTGTTTGCTTTTCTCAAAAGTCTCTTCTTAACTAGTAAGCCCAAAATGTCAGGTCTGTAATGCCAGAAAGAGCTTTTCCAGGTGTGCATACTAGCTGGATCGCATAGTTCAATGAGCTGTGTGATCTGCCGCAACACAATCTCTTCTTAAGCCAGTTCCTGCCACTGTAATCATAACCCTTCAAATGTGAGGGTAAATAAAGAGTTCTTTTATCAAAAAAGTATAACTTCTCATTCACGTTTCTCTTAATGTTGAGGTATGGTAAAATAACCAATTCCTTTTTTTTCCTGTATTTGAAAATAATAAACTGTACCCATAATTTCAAGATTTCATTTCAGTGCCTTATTAAATTGGCTTTCATGTTATGGAAAGTCCTTTGTGAAGGGTGTCTTTTCACAGGAAACTTGTTTCATTAAACTGAGTCAAGTACTTTCCTTGAGCTTTACTATTGACTTTTGACCCAAGAACGGCCACAGAGATGATCCCTGAGATAATTTAATAAATGTTTCATCTATTTCCCTTACATATAATAATTAATAACAATAACATAACTAATCCAGTCATTTCCTCTGTACTGAATGGTGTCATATGTAGGTCCTACTTGGGGTTGGAATGTGGAATAGATTACACATTTCATAATACTGAACCATTTCCACACAAAAAGCCCAATTATTTACTTAGTAGGAGCTTTTCTTTTGCATTGTTTTGTTTTCCAAAGACTTCGACACACTAGATAAAGGATTGTCCTTCTTTACAATAGACCATAAAATTAAAGGAGATTATTGGGTTTTCCAGGGTTTACCAAGATTTGATTCAGTATTACTGCAATAGAATCTCAGGTTCTCAGAAATCGGGTAATTTAAAGCCATTCTGTGAGTTTTTCATATATTTTTTTAAATGAAATCTCCCTTCAAAAAATTTCACATACCGGACATTAAAATTCCAGTCATTTGGTTTTGACCAATTCTGTGGGTAGAACAATAAAATATATTTTCTTCTTTTAACCATGTTTTCTTTGGTCAATGCCATTTCAGTTTTTCTGGTTTATTACTTTAGGATTTTCATAGCTCATTATACTTCATTCTAAATATGATAGGAAGAACATTAGCTAAATATATTTTTCCAGATCAGAATTTTGGTAAAAGGTATAGTTGAAAAGCCAAGATAGATGATAGATAGATAGATAGATGATAGAATTTGTACTTCCCCTAGTTTGTATCTCCATTAATATAGGTTACATTCTAGTTTTAGCAAAAATAGAACTCAAGACATTAGGAACAATTCATTAAATGATAGGTTTTCAATCTACTTAATAGATCAATCCTTCTAAAAGTATTAAATATAAAATAGATCACACAAGATGAAATATTTAGAACAGTATCTAACTTGATTTTTCTGTTCACCACATCAGCAATTTTATGGTTATATCTCTGAATAAAACCATGGTTTTCTCCCTTTTTTCTTTACCTCATATACTTTGCTTTGTCCTAATTTGCCACTTTTTTCTGAGAAATACAACTTGTTATAGAAGCTAAAAAATCATGTTAGTAACCAAGGAACACTGACAACCACTAAGTGAATTTTATCCCATTTGCATTCTAAAAAAAGTATTATGGAATTGGTTTACAAGAATAATTTAGAATTTGTAAGGGAAGTGGACTTAAAATTTTCTCTGACCTAAATTTGAGTTTACAGTGTAACTCTTTTTTTCTACTGGTGGGAGAGGTGGTATAGAGTTCTATTTATGGTTGGATCCATGAATTATAATTGCTTATTTGAAACTACACACTTTTTTATCCTCTTCAAAAATCTCATTATTTACCAATAGCAAATTATAGCCAAAATTGAAGAAATATTTGAGAGTTGCTTCTTTAATAAAATGTTATTATCTCATCACTTTAGATTCCTGAATTGGGGAAAATGCTTAAAATTAATGTGTGTATTTCATATGAAAGTATTTCTCTCATTTTACCCTCATGAAATGTTATTAAATTCATAATGGTATCTTGGAAGTAAGAGCATTCAGTATTACATATGTTGAGTATTTGTTATGTAATTGTTACAAGAACAATTTGGGGTGACTGTTTTTATTCTCATTTACAAATAAAGTTTAAACTCAAAAGGTCTGGGTAACATGCTTAAGATTATATTGGAGAGAGTTGAGATTTAAACTCAAATTTGTTTTATTCCAGAGCCCAAGTTTACAACTAAAATACTATGCTAATTCCTAAAAACGCTACGTGGATATCTTAGTGGGCACCAGAAAGGTATCAAAGAAAGTTAAAGCCGGAAGTAATATTAAAGATTATATCATTTTAATATGAAAAAATAGAAGGTTATACATGCAATGTCCTCAATGTCATATTCTTATTTAATAGCAGAGGTCAAATATCTTCCTACTGAAGTGCTTATTGAAGAGAATCTCACGATGGTTATTTTTAATTTTATGTAAAATCCTTTTGGTTTTATTTCATAGTGTAGAAAATTCTTTTTTTTTTAATTCATTTTTATTGTTAGACTTATTGGGGTGACATCTATTAGCAAGGATTACATAGGTTTCAGGCACACAATTCTACACTGCATTATCAACTTGTATAATAAGTTCATCACCTAATGTGACTTCTCTTTCCATCACCTTATATTTAGCTTCCCCCACTCCTCTCCTACCCCCTCCTCTTTCTCCCCTCCCTAACCCACTCGTCCCCAAATAAACATCAAACCATTGATTGTGTCCATGGGTAATTTGTTTGTTTGTTTGTTTGTTTTTTGCTTTCAGTTTTATATTCCGCATATGAGTGAAGTCATACAGTTCTTTGTTTTTTCTGTCTGGCTTATTTCACTTAGCATGATGATCTCCAGGTCCATCCATTTTGTCGCAAATGGCAATATTTCACCTTTTCTTACAGCTGAGTAATATTCCATTGTGTATATGCACCACAGCTTCTTTATCCAGTCATCTGTCGCAGGGACCTTTGGTTGTTTCCATATTTTGGCCACTGTGAAGAGCGCTGCAATGAACATTGGGGTACATAAGTCTTTGCAGACAAAGGTTTTCAAGTTCTTTGGGTAGATCCCCAGAAGGGGGATTGCTGGGTCATATGGTAACTCTATTCCCAATTTTCTGAGGACCCTCCACACTGCCTTCCACAGTGGTTGTACCAGCCTGCACTCCCACCAGCAGTGTACCAGAGTTCCTTTTTCTCCACATCCTCTCCAGCACTTGTTATTCCTTGTCTTGTTGATAACAGCCATTCTCACAGGTGTGAGGTGGTATCTCATTGTGGTTTTGATTTGCATTTCCCTGATAGCTAATGAGGATGAGCATTTTTTCATATGTCTGCTGGCCATTTGTATTTCTTCGTG